>OZ002740.1:108461314-108727845 GCA_963924295.1 Dioctria rufipes
CGCTAGGGCAACACCGAAAGGCGAGAACTCATAACTGGATGCGGCGGCTATATAAAGCCGACGAGCCGCAGCAGAAAATCATTCTTGGTTCAGAGCTCATCTGATTCGGAGAATAATCCGATTAACAAGAATATTATTCCCAACCTCCAAAATAGAAGAATAATTCTATACTTCAGAGAATAATCTGAAATTCCTATTATTTCCAATTTCCGTCCCACACCTAAGCAGAAGAATAATTCTGCCGCAGAGAATAATTTGCAATCTTCTTCTTTTTTATACTAGCATCTTGTTGCCCACCTAAGCAGAAGAATAATTCTGCCGCAGAGAATAAGCTGCAATCTTCTTCTTTTTTATACTAGCATCTTGTTGCCCACCTAAGCAGAAGAATAATTCTGCCGCAGAGAATAATCTGCAATCTTCTTCTTTTTTATAGTAGCATTTGCTGCCCGTGTGCCTAAAAATAGCACTCTTTAATTTATATAGGAATACTTTTCTCATAGACGATTAATTCTTCTTCTTACTTTTTCTAGAATAAGACGAATTAATGGAGGCGGACTACGCGATCGTCACAATATTGCTAAATTTTTTAATTTGTTTGGATTTATTGTTGAATTTTGTATTGAATTTTATTAGAGTTTGTAGGTTAGTTTAGTTCTGAATTTTTTTAGTAAATTAATTGTGATATAGTTATAAGCATTGAAGTATTTATTAATAAAATTTTATATTTGAATTGTTAAATCGACTGAGTTGTCATTTATAAACCGGCACTCCCTACCACGTCCGAGACTAGCTCTCACAATGGGATATTGGCTGTTAGGTGATGTGAGCTCCTGGAAAACCATGTTTGTTTCCTGAGGAGTAGAGAGATTTCTGTTCACGTCCACAATTCTTATATCATTGTGTGATTCTGCACATGCAGAGTTGAGTGCAGAAGGAAAATATGAGTGCTGACTTTTTGAAGGTATAAGTGGCTCTCGGGAATTGTTACTCAGCGCGATATCACGTAAGAGATTTTTAAGTTGTATGATTTTTGTTTCACTCAATATATTTGGAGAGGTAATAGAATAAGTCTGCCAGTTAAAACCAATTTGTCGACTGTGAATTTGTCGATCTTCAGTGTTTTCAATTCTTTGGGCTATTTTGATTAGCTCCTCAAGACGTTTATCCGCATTACCTAACAAGCTTTGTCTTATTATGGGGCTGAGGATACCTATTTTAAACACATGACAAGCTTCCTCCTCAATTTCATCTATTAATGCTTGATTATTTTCGGGATACTTGTAATTAATATCTCTTTTGCATTCCACCAACAGCATCCTCAGTTTAGTTCCGAAGGCATTAATAGTTTCTCCCGGTATTTACGTACACCGTCGTATGTGGCTTATAATGTCATTAGTGAACTTTTCTGGGGTGAATAAATTTAATAAAAGCGACTCGAATTCAGGGATTTTTTTATTTTTAGATGTTTTACTAAGTCATAGGCTTCCCCTCTCAACTTATGTAGTTTTCAATAACGGTATCAGAATGCCTTTCTCCTCATCTGTAGGTAAAGCATCACCTGCTTGGAGCAATTTGCAGGTCATTGGCGAGATTATTTCGTCTGTCACCGTGAAAAATGGAGACGACGTTATTGACCAGCTTACTTATTCGCTCCAATGCTATCATTGTACTTTTATCAGAATTTCTTTAACCGGGGTGTGCGAATATTGCGGCTTCTTTGACTATGCCACTTACGAGAGTTTTTTCTATGGGATATGAGTTAAAATGACTGCGCTTGTAAACGACACCACTTCATAACTTGCAATCGGGATGCTTTGAAACTTTATCGCATGAATTTGGGATTGAGTTGTTGCTTCTTGAAAAACTGCAATTTCTGAAGCAGGGATTTCAACACTTTCTCTTGTAAGTTCAGAGGAACTTAAATTATGTAAAGAAAGTGAATTTATTCGTTCACAAAGATGCTCGTATTCTTTAGTGGGAGTAATATGCTCTAGGGGCAATAGAGGGAGACTTGATCGTCGAATGCGGCTACCAGGAATTCGGGCAGATCTGGGAAAAAATAAGCAAAAGAAATTTGTATGTGTTCTACAGAACCGTGGTTATCTTGTTTTTTTCATATTACGAAATGTAAAAAAAACGTAAGTAGAATTTCCATTAACTGATCGTTTTTTTACACGATAATTATTGTCTTCTCATATTACGAATTAAATAAGTTAAGTTTTCTTAATATTTTTTTTTACGATAAATAAATACAGATCGATTCGATTTTATTCAAGCCCTTACGTACATATATACATATATAGCTATTCTTTTATACCCTGTTCAGCGTTATCAATTAAGTACCTATATATATACCTACGTAGTTAAAAAAATCTGATTTTTGTTTTTGTGTTTAGAATATTATATGAATAAAATAAACCGTACATACAGGGTGATTCAGATCAAGATACCTTCCGGTATACCACGTGATTCCTTGAGGTAAGATGATCAAAAAATTGTTCCACATACCCCCCCCCCCCCCCCCTTAGAAACCTTTCTTTAGGAGTTGTGGCCAGTTGAAGATTTCGCGAGAATAAAAGAGAATAAGTTTTGTACCACCCTATAGATTTTGGTTATTGTTAGCTTATTAAATAGCCAAGAATAGTAGCTGTTGAAAAGTTTATTACTCTGTATTTTTTAATTAAGCATCTTTAAATTATTCTCAAATATTTCCAAAACATTGATTTTTTTACACGCAAATTTCATAAATACCGTTATTTATTTCAAAAACTTTTGTGTGTAAAAAATCAAAATTTTGGAGATATTTGAGAATAATTTAAAGAAGCTTAATTAAAAAATACAGAGTAATACACTTGGCTATTTAATAAGCTAACAACAACCAAAATCTATAGGGTGGTTCAAAAGTTATGCTCATTGATTCTCACGAATATTGGCGAAATCTTCAACTGGCCGCAACCTCAAGGAACCACGTGGTATACCGGAAGGTATCTTGATCTGAATCACCCTGTATATGTATGTATATATTTACAAATTTGGCTGACTTACAGACGATGGTTTGATCTGGTGTCTTGTTTCTCCACCTTTTCCACTTTCACTTTTTTTCTTTTGTTTGTTTGAAAAATACAAAACTTTTATGTTTTGTTGTTGCTGTTGCATTTTTTATATATATATACATATATATATATATGCATAAGTTGCACGGTATTGTTCAGTTTTGTTTTTTCTGTTTCTTTCTTTTTTATTTATTTTCTTTTTAAGTTCACTTGGTAATAAATACACATTTATAAAATATTAATTTTTTCACTTTCCCATCCTACCGGCTGCGCCAATTTTTAGAGGTAGGTATATTTCTTTTAGGATGGGAATGATTTTATCAATAAAAACCGAAAAATTTTTAATCTTATATACATGTATTTATCACGCTATGTATTTGCTGATATTCCTCATAACTCTTTACACTTATTTAATTTATTCCCGTTACAAGCTTTACGATCTGAAATCAATTACTCTTCGTTTAATCACTTGCCCCAAGTACATTTTTTCGATCTGCTCCCTGTACTCGAACACTCCTACAATTACTGCACCTGGGTCTAATAGTACCTGGTGTACCGCAGACATAGCACTTCAAATTACGCTCACAGAAACGAGCTATGTGACCTGCGACACCACACTTGTAACATTTTATTAATTTTGGTTTGAGGCTGTTCTCATTATTCGACAATGCAGAAACTGTAGGGTTCCCTGGAACCACATACGCCAAATCTGGTTCTAATAAACTGGTGTTGCGCTTTGAAGGAGGAGGGTTAAATGTTTCCACTGATAGGCGTACTGCCTCTAAGCGCCTACCCAAGTCGACGAGTTCTTGTGTTGTATCAAATTCCGTGAGACCCAATTGCGTTTGGTAAAATGGACTCATGTTTCTTTTCAGAATTCGTAGCTGTTGCGCTTCCGATAGAGGATCTAAAAGCCTCGAAAACATACTGGACATTACTGCGACGTAAGTCCCAATAGTTTCGTCTCTACCCTGTGTTCTTCTTTTGATTTCATTTAGGAGACGTTCATCGTAGTCCGCTGGTAAAAACTCCTTTTTCAACTCCCCGATAAGATCTGCCCAACTGCACAAATTTCCTTTATTTGCCCTATACCATACCAGCGCTCGGCCGGAAAATAAATCTAGAGCTGATCAAAATAGTTGCGTTTTGCTGACGCCCCGAGCCTCAGCCAGTTCCGTTACGCGTTCCAAAAATGAGTTCAGCGATTGGCTCTTCTCTCCAGAAAAGGTGAGTTTCCACTTATACAATGGTACTCCTGATCGCGAAGCGAGAATTGTGGTATTGAGAGGCGTAAGCATATCATCATCCGAATCGGATGTGTTCACCCCATGATCATCACCCTCTGCCTTGCTTTGAAGAGATCCTAAGGACAAAATTAACTCCCCCCTTATTGTCTTCTTTACTTTTACATCTTTTTCTTCCTCGGGTTCAACCCTAGCAAGTCTTTCTAATGCCCATTCTAATTTGGTCAAGATCTTCTTATACTCCGCCGAACCTATATCCCCACTAAATGAAACTAATAACCCATTTATCTCTTCTACCTTCTTAGTTAGTGCTTCTATATCTTCTTCGACTGGGATTGGGTATGGTTCGAGAACTAACGTCTTGCCTAACTTTTCGGTTTTGAGAGCCGCTCGATGTTGGACCAGCATATCATCCACTTTGCCTGTGGGAAGACCACGGATAGTAAGCTCATAGGTAAGCTCTTCTTGATTTAGCCTGTTAACCTCCATGTTTATTAAAATATATAACTACGAAAAGAGACCAATGAACTATAAGAGTAATTATCACTTAAATATCACCCTGTGAACTACAGCAGTTTCTCTTTGCCGAAGTGACTCTAAGACAGCTTGGTTGCCTACTTATTTTAGCTATTTTAAAATAAAATTATTTTATTTTCCCAAGGAACTCACTCAGAACACTGACCCAAAAAGGAATATTTAACAAAACGTTCTACTACTGACCGCTGAAACAAAAGCAAGAGCTTCCTAAAGTTGCGTGGTATTCAATTGAATAGTTTAACCTACGGCGCAACCTGCAGTAATTACTTCCGTCCTGCTTACGCGTAAAAGTACCGCAGATATAAAACAAAATCTGTAGCTTTTGCGACTTTGACTCGAGTGATAATTACCGATTTAAATAAAAAAAAAATTGGAGACCAATTAGTTGATTCACGATGTCATCTCTGATTTCGAAGTTAATGAAAGACCGAAAGACAACAAAATACATAAATTCCCAAAAATAATAGAACACACAAAAACAAAAGAAAATATATGCAAGCTCCGTTAGAATCAATGGCGCACTTCAATAAGAAACGACAAGTGGAGGTCCGACTCATTCACAAGGCTTTCTCTATATGCTTCTTCAGCAGGATTTGGCAAAATTACTGATTATTGTCTTAAAACTATGTTACTAGATTCAATATATTTTCTTCTTCCCGTACTATCTATATAGATTCTTTAGATTTGGAAAATATGAAACCCATGCATACAAATCAGTTGCCACTATTTACGCGCTTTTAATATATGAGTCAAAAAAAAATGCTATGACAACTGACTGCGTAACCGTCTGTATAAATCTTTATATGACAAGAACGCAACCTCAAACTTGTTAGAGAAAACGTACCCGACGTTCTTTCTTCAATAAGAACAGCCCTAGAATGCTACTACTTCCTCATCTCATTTCCCTCAAGATAATTGGAAAATATCATCGACTTGTATGAATTTTATGACAAATGCGGAGTAACAAAAACTTCCCGTATGGGTCTTAGTTCATTAACTTAATTAATAAAAAAAAATTGTAAGTATTTGAAACTAAAGATATCCCGGTTCGAGCACCTAATTACACTGGTCCTCAGACTTTTACCAGATGAGATGCCCATGTATAATAATTTCCATAAAGTTTATTCTCATAAGGGAGAGAATTATAGAAAATCAAAATCAGAAATCAATTGTTGTATCGGTGGGACCCTGATTCTATTGTAGTTCGAAGTTCACTTATATGGAAACCCCACTCACCAATTAATTCCAGTTGGCAAAACAAATCGTTATTTCAAAAAAAAATTCCAAAAAAACTTAGTAATGTAGATCACAAAATGCCTATTGATCTCACTCCTTATACACACCTAAATATTTCTGTATACACATCACTCTAAAATTATGTTTGTATGTTTGTCACTTCATAGCTATTCCAATATCATATGTAACAATTTTTTAACAAACCTCCTTAATAACATCCCCGTCCAAGTTATTATGGGGGTAACAGATTGCCACTTTGTGGCCAAAGCTTTATCTAATCGAATTGTAGGATTTAGATTGTTTTTTTTCCTTATCCTCTCTGTGCAGTAATACTTGAATAGTTTTCTAGTTAAATATATATTTACGATATTCAGTCCAATACCTTCTACCCCACTTAGAGCTGAAGAAACTTTTATATGTTCATGTACGTACACTATATCCAAAAATCTATCAAAGATTTATATTCATATACATAAAAAAATAAGTATAATTAGCAGCGTATAACGACGCAATGGGATGGGCGCAGCACTACCTGGCTTTGTCCGAAGGCTTTACTAATAATCTCTACAAATATAAGAAACTTTTTACTTTTTCACTTCATAAGTATATTGAAACTTAACCTCAATTAGTGGGCTATGTGTACAGTTTATATAAGGATATATTAATTACGTTTACGTATACCTTATGTTAGTAATTATGACAAAAAGAATAAATAAAATGCATTGCCGGACTTGACCTACTGCTGACCTTTTGTATGCAGCGGCATCTTCGACGTGTTCAATTCTCAACAGTAACGGGTAAAAAATAAATTGTATTCAGTCCACTGAAACTAATTTACCGCTATATCACTGCAAAACTGTTATCACTGACGGTACTACACAGGTGCTGGAATAATTAATTAATTTTCAAATTAAGCAATTCTAGTTGGGGTAATTGCAAGTGGTACTCCTTTAACCAAGTGGCCCCACGTTGGGCGTCAAAATTATGCTACGTCCTCTACGTGACGTAGAGTTACCTCAGGAGATGGGGTGGTCCTAAAATGAACAATGTTGAGCGCCACGTGATTTTTCTTTACGGGTAAATCACGAAACCGGTTCTTTTCCTTTTAATACTCCAACACCGGTGTATTACCAGCTAAACAGGATACCCTAAAACTGAAAATGAACAAAATAACAAAAAAAAGAGAATACCTAGACTCATATAATATATATATTTCAGTAGTATAAGCCACATATGCTAGATCTAAAGGCAAGATGCCGCGAAACAAAAAGAAAATATAAGGTACCAGCAGGCAGTCACACACCAAAGTCGTAAAAAAAAAGAAAAGGTCCAGCGACCTCAATAAACTGACAATGGTAAGGCGCACAAATTTATCGCCGCAGACATATATATATAATTCAGAAAATGTACCAAATGTAATACTTAGCTTATACTTTGACTTGGGGCACTGTCCTTCTCCCTTTATATATTTAACAGCGGCTCAGCTGCCTACAAATTTGAACCACGTAAGTCCAGAATTCCTTCTCCTTTTCTTCCTTTCCCTTTATCTTTTCTTTTCTTTGTTACTTCCTCTTCTTGATCACGGTCTTATAGTTTTCCCGTTTCCTTGGCTTTAATTTTAACCCTTTTTCCTAATCAGACTGTTCTACTTTAATTTTTGGCTTTTTCGGAGAACTTTTCTTTGTACGTCCGTTCACTTTTTACACTCGAGAAAGAAGAGATAATGCCAACCATGTATTTTGATGGTGTCACCCTTTTTGTGTTTCTCGTTTTTGACGTCTTTTGTAAAAATGGCACTTTAGTGCAATCGCACTCTGCAGCTGATATGTGAACTTATAAATGTTGCGTCGCGCTTACACGGCACTACTTATGTGGCCCGAGGTTTTTTTTCCAATCATTGTTGGATAATTTTAATCCATATCTGTGTTTATTTATTATGTGTTTAATTGCTTAAAGTCTTACACCTTCGTTGTGTTACGGAACTTATGAATTATTATAGTGTAACGTGTCTGTTCGACTCAGTTTCGACTTGTTTAAATGTCACTACTACACTTAATGTATTTGCTGGGTTTAGACTTTGACTGGTTTGAATATTATGTTAGGTTTCGGCGACTAATTTTGATTTGTTTAAATATTATTCCTTTCAACGTTTAGTATTGATTTGTTTTGATGTAGTTATTTCACTTAACGTTTAGTATTAATTTGTTTTGGTATTATTATTTCTTTTAATGTTTAGTTTTAATATGTTTTGATATTATTGTTTCTTTTAATGTTTAGTTTTAATTTGTTTTAATATTATTACTACTTTTAATGTTTAGTATTGATTTTTTTTTTTTTGTATTATTTAGCCAACGTATCTGTAAGGAATCCTGGACTACGTCTTTACTCGAGTTCTTTCTTTTGAACAATTGCAGATGCTTTTTGAAACTATCCCTACTAAGGTGAAGAGCAGCGGATAGCGCAGTAGAAGCTCAACTAGTGAAGTCAGTGATTTGGAATGTGTGACTGGCCGAGGTTGTCAATAACAAATTCAAATTCTAAAGAAAACTATTACTAAAAGGTACAATGTATAGTCCAAAGGCTGAAGAAGCAGCTATTACTAAAAATTACAAAGTGGAATTCAAATACTTAACAGAAAAAAAAGGCTTGGAACTTTCCTTCTAAACTAGTTTGTAGTGTAGGATTTGCTACTTGAGGCTTCGCGATTTGGCATATCGACCCCTACGTTATACAATCCAAAAGCTACGAGAATCAGATAATACAATCTCCAGAATTCTTAACTAATTTTACAATCTTCATTTCGGGGTGTAAATACAATTTAATCGCTCTTTAATAGTCCTCATTTGTTTATCATAATTTCCGTTCAATACTAATACGACTCCGTAGTACGAATAATCTGGTAACGGGGACTTGAGCCCTCCTCTCCGAGACTTTGGGTTTGTGAAATGCATATTTTATCGGCATCTGATAATCCTTATAAGATGAGTACAGCCTATAGCATCATATACCGGGGCTTGAGTCCTCTTGTGCTCAGACCGCTGCTGATGGGTGATCGGATCGTCTACATGCCTAAAAGAAAGAAGATCTGCAGTACCACCAGTTCAGATAATAAATATTAGCACTGACACAACAGTTAGGTGTGCTTTCTTAGCATCTTTTCCGAACAGAGATAAACTCCCGCGAGACCGTAACAGATTATTTATTTATTTTTTTTATGCAAATATTTTTATTACAAATTTCGACTAAATTTTAATTTCTTATCATTTGTTTTGAGACAAAATTTCAATTTCTTAAAATTTGTTTCGAGTCACTGGATGAAATTAATTTTGGTACAAATTATATTTTTATTTTTATTATTCGACCGGAATCACTTTTCAAATTTATTTTGGACACTCAATCTTTATTACAAATTTCAATTTCTTTATCTCCGTACAACTCACGGCGGATTTTTAAAAGCGACTCCCGTGGTTTGGGCAAATTGCACCCTGGTACCCATGATCAGGGTTTGAAATGCTCGAGCTTTTTAATTGCTCTTGCTCTTGCTCTTACTTTGCTCTTAATTGAAACAAAGTAAAATTACTTTGCTTTGCTCCGCTTTGAAAAAATCCTTAAGCATTTTTCATTACTTTGCTTTGCTCTGAAGACAACTCTGCTCTAAATGATTTGCTTCAAAAAACTTCTTGCTCTGACAATTTTTGCTTTTCTTTGCTGTTAAATGCTTAAAATACTTTGCTCCGCTCTCATGTTTTTGCAAAGAAATATTATAACACTAGTTCGGGTCATAGGCACCTGGATCACAAAATCAGTTAGATGCAAGAATACTTTGCTTAGCTTTGCTCTGAATATGTAAAAGAGTAATTTTCATTCCTCTTCGTTGCTTCGAAAGCATTTGAGAACATTTTAAATCCTTTTCTCTTCAGAGCGCACAACAATATAAGTTTTAATTTATAACGATATCATAATTACCTCGGTATCGTTACTAAAGGGTTTATTGACTCGATACTCCCTTTAGTCTTTTTCTTGATCTAATATTAGCTCGCAGTAGCTTTTTCCATAACTGTGTTTTAAATAATATTTATGATCAGTTAAGTAAATTACTGCAAAAAGCTGTACTGCAGTTTCTTTAGTAATAGTAAAATTTAAATAAAAAAGGAGAAAAGGTCGCTTTTTTAAGAAAAAGACGAAAACTTAAAAAGTAATTCAAAATACGTTATATTAAAGCAAAAAAAAACAATATTATTCTAATGAGTTCCTTAAGTCATTATCTTCCTCAAACAATGGTAAAGTGTTGACCGCTTCATCCAGGAAATTTCGATTGAGTTTAATTATTAAAATGTCCTCAAGAAGATCTTGCTTAAGCTGGGTCCTTAAATCTGATAGAATTAGTTTAAGAGCAGAAAATGCTCTTTTTACAGATACTTGCGTAGGAGGTATTGCAAAACATGCGCTCGCTAAAGCATACAGCTCAACATCACACGGTTTTCTTGTTTTCCAGTATTTCTGTGAAATCTTATGAGAAATATCCAATGTTTTTTATAGCATAACCAATGTTTGTTAGTGTAATTTCTATGCAATTTGAACAGCACGTGCTTCTGTTTACATTAATTTTGCTCTGAAGGGATTAAGTGGGAGAAACTCATGCTGGATTCTCTGATATTTTCTGGAAAAATGATAATTTCATTTGAGAGGAACTTTACATCACCTTTCAGCTATACCCATCAGAAATTCGAAATGTTTTATGAAAATCAGCGAAATTTATCTTTCTTTTAAAGATGGGAGGTAGTGTGACCTGATGTATATTATTGTGATTAGTTTGATAGGATTTTGAGAGATTCAATAAGATTTTGTCGTTCGGGTAATCCTACGTTCTCTTGATTTTTGTTTTGAACTCGTTGTCTCAATTGCACTTCCATAATGCATAGCCAAGTGCTTTTCCATTCATGCAAAAGACGAAAGTATATGAAATTACTTGTTTCATTCTAAAAAACACCAAAAATCTCCAATTTTGTATACTGCTTCCCATCTTCTTATTGGGTAATCTTTGACACAGTAATCAATCAAAGCAATTCACAATTACACAACATTTCCTTATCTCTTTGCATACACTCTTCTTGAGACTTGAGAGCAAAGTAAAGAGCAAAGTGAGCAAAATTGCTAGAGCAATTTTAAACTCTTTTCACATTAAAAGCAAAAAGAGCTAATCAAATTTTCATTAAATACTTTCGGAGCAAAGAGCAAAGCAATTGCCAAAGCTTCTTTTAATAACCAGAGCAAGAGCAAGTGGGAGCGATATGTATTGAAAGTGGGAGCGATATGTATTGAAAGCAAAGCAAAGCACTGAGACGTATGCTTTGCTCCTGATTGCTCCTGCTTTCAAACCGTGCCCATGATCCCTTTAAAAGCTCTTTTTTTCTTTTTATTGTTTTCTCACGACGTTGAAAAAACGTACGTGAGAAAATGTAAAAAAGTTTTGATGCAAGTTATATGCATCAATGCAAAACTGTAATCTGATATGCACTTGTGCGCCCGTCTTGAAATATTTGTTTTAAGAGGGCGCGAATAATTCTGATAATTGTATGTATGTATGTAACATACAACTAGATTGGAGGAAGTAAGTCATGTACGTATGTACACTGTACATACGGGAAAAAAGTAAAAAGACACTGTATGTAGGTAAGTGTGCATATCGTGTGAGCGGAGTGTGTGTCTGATAACAAAATGAAATTTATGCTAAATTGCGTTTTGTTATAATATGGAAATACATTTCTAAATGCATTTTAGATTTGACTGAGTTTTTTAAAATGGAATAATTTTTCATTCTCAGGGTCATTTATGAGGTACATCAATATATTGTATAGGACAATATATTGATGTATTGACCTTATGGTTGTAATTTAGGGCATTGGTACCTAAGTCACAACAATAACTCCCATCTTTATAAAAAAAACAACTGTAATTACAATCACTATACTCGAGACTATCAAACAGAACAACGATGAGTTCTTAATTTATTAGTTACTTTGCTTAGCTTCCTATTGCCTAACATCAAAATTATCAAAGGTCAACCGGATTATTATTTTTGATTCTTCTTAATCTTTGTCTGACACACTAAAGAACACCAACAACAAATCCTTTTTTTTTATTTTATTTCAAACCACACACAAAAAAAAAACAACACAAAACAAATCTTAAATTAATTTTCATTGTACGCTAAAAAAAATTATACAGAAATAATGTAGATGCCCTGTAATACGAGAATATGTTTAGCACGTTTGTTGTATTTACATACATGCTAAATTAGCTCAACTCCTGGTGTGTGTGCTTGGAGTAGCTAAATTTGCTCAACTCCTGGTATATTTTTGTAGAGTAACTTATAAAGCTCAACTCCTCAAATGACATAAGTTTAATTTCCAATTTCACAAAAAAAAAGTAGAAATAAAACAGAAAACTTAATTTAACCTGAAAAGAAAAGAAAATTTATAACCGAGCAGCTGAAAAGTGTTAACTCCCACAAACAAAATAAAATTCAATTGCGAAAATCAGAATACCTTAAAAACCGGCTGCGCGAATTGTCGTGCCCCTGTTACGGTATTGCTTCACATAGTTATCGTCACAACATCATAAAACCATCTAACACCATTTCATTTATTGTAACATAAAAAATCTGACCTGCATTAATAACTTTGCAAAATGTAAGTCGGATCAAATGTCACAACATATCGATACCAGAAGTGGTTCAAAGTGAAATATGGAAAATGATGATTAATTAATTTTTTGTTTAATTGCAAGGTGAATTAATGACGACGTGTAGCAAAAACCAGTCGCAAATAGATAAACTATAAAAAGAAAATTAAATAGTGTAAGGTGTAGCTATCGTCGTGAATTGAAGAAAATAAAGAAGAGCGAAAAATCTGGGGCCGAGATTGATGACATCTATGGAACATCATTATGGTATTTTGAGCAACTATATTTTATAAGAAGCGGAAAAAAACTGCCAGAATTTGGGGTGTGGAGTACAGACAGCTTGTTACAAATCAAGACTTTTTGCAAAGAAGGAAATTGATAACATTCTTTTTCAAGGACGTCTGAGAAGATTGGGAGAACATAGCATTGGAGCAAATCAAACCGGGTCGTTGGGAAATATTTTCGAAGTAAACTACCCTATCTTAACACGAATTACTTCAAACCATTATTCAGACTTTCGAACTGACCTAAGTTAATACTCGGTAATCTGACTCGAACCGGAACTTGCGAGCGCCATGAGTGATATCGAAAAAACGGCACTCGCCAGACCAGGTATTGGTATTTTATGCCCCAAACTCGGAAGTAAGGCTTTTTTGCTCACAACTCGGATATAAACAAACGACAACAGCCTTGTTGTTTGTTCTACCGATTGCAGCACCTGAATCGCTTAGTAGTAAGCAATCGCTTTACATAAGAATTACCGTGCGAGGTTAATTGTTATCGTAACCGTCGATTGCTCCACTAAGCGCTCATCGCAGCCAGCTGTTGAGCTAATCAGCGAAATACGCGAGAAATGCAGAGCAATACCATGCGAGGTTACTGTTTAGCAATTGCTAATTATTACACTAAAATGTGCCCTTGGCTGCTGGAAGAATGTTCCTTATATTGGACCATAACAATTATTTAACTTACTGCTTAGTAGCGTCATCCTAAATTTTGATTAAGCTAGATTATCCAAATACGAGATATTAAATTCATAGAAGGGGCATACAATTAGTCCTATGTAATTGAACCGTAAATTTTGACGTACCTATTTGTCCATCATGAAAAGATGGTCCCAGCTAAACTGACGTCCACAGGGAAGCAATTATAAAATCAACTCTGTCTACAAAAAAAAAAAAAAAAACAACAATCGAATAACATCCAATGAAAATAATAACATATAAATACGTCTGGGATCTACCTGCCACATCACCCATCTGTTGTTTGTTCTTAGGCCAAAGATGGATGCAAAAGAAATAATGATTTTATTATGGGACCAGCAACATTGCTAAATCAGAAGCATGTATTAGGTCAGTTTTACTCATATGAATATATTTTTGTTATTGTAGAATCACCCTGTAGTTGTTTCAATTGGAGGTGTTTTATTTATGCTTCCATCAATTTCATGAAAAGTACCAAACACAATTCCGCCGTTTCGAATCAATTGGATCCAGCCCATTTCGCTCCAACGCATGGATGAGCATAACTGTGTCGTTCGGTTTCGAAAACATGACTTTAAAATTTTGCCAGATTTTGTCTTTCCGCTTTACATCGATCGATGTAAACATTTTTATCGTATAATTTGTGTTTTTTTTTATTTCCTCAACGAAAACCATTCCATCCATCTTTAATATAAACAAATTTGTACAGATAATTTTTTCTTCGTTTCGATTCGATCCGTTTTGATCTATTTCGGTACAATGTGCCCAATTGCACGAATGTTTCATATAAGCAAATTTGACATTTATGCAATTCAGAGCGAAATGGTAAAATAATGTTTCTTTCTAAGAACTACAGGAAGCATTTTGGTTGTATGCAAATATGTATAAAATGCGTGAACGAAGGGCAATTGTAAAATTTTCAGGGGAATCTTAAGTTGGATAGGGAAATTTTACTTTAGAGCAAAGACGCCAAAGACGCTAAGTCTTTGACCTATACCTTATTTCCTAAATGGGGAATGTCTATCCTAGTTGTCGTAGTACCTTTTTGCCATGAGCTTACTTTTCTGTGAATTCTTCCGAGCTATTTCAAAAGCCTTCTTTAATTTAAACCGTAGCACTGCATGATACCTGTCGGCATTGTATATTAGCTCTGCTTTACGTTGCAAAGTACAAGGAACTTCGGATACAAACCCGAACAAGGTTTCCATTGGCGTCCGTTTAGTATCCATATGCATTGTGTTCTTATAAGCCTGAGCTGCCGCCCTCAAAAATTCGTCCCAGCTCCTCAGATAATTGCCAAGTGTCGAATGCTGTCTTTCTACCGCATTTGACTGAGGACGATAAGCGGTAGTTCGCAGATTCCTACTTCGCCCATAAAATTTGCATCCTGATCAGTTACAAGCTCCATGGTTAGTATGTAGCTACTAAGTATTTGTTCGAATAAGGCCCTGGCCACGTTATATGACTATTGATCTGGTATTGCTGCAAAATCGACGAGCTTAGTGAGATCATCCGTCAGGGACAGAATATGCTTATTTCCGTGTGACTTGTGGTCTTAGAATGTTTATTTCTCTGAAATTTCGCACAGCGCCGAACATGTTTAGAGATATCATTGTTTATTCTCCTCCAACGATAGAAACACTTTACTCATTCCAGAGTTTTGTTCCTTCTGAAGTGTCCTCCGAACCGTGAGTCATGAAAGTCTCCCACTATAATCCCTATGTCAATTCAATTCAATTCAATTTATTTTACATATACATATAACTAGTATACATATATTAGTGGCAATGCACCAGTAAGACAAGTATCTTTTATTAGGCACATGTTAAGCGAAAAAAAATAAAATTATATGTTCCTATGAACTAGAGAAATCCAGAGCTAACTATAACTAAATACATTGCATTTATCTATGAAATTTAATTAAAACGAAAAAAGAATAACTACAGTTCAGTACTTACTAAACTACAATAAAGCATTTACAAAAAATCATAAATGGTTTCAATGCATCATACTACTAACTAAATCTAGACTAGCTGCCGAGGGACATAGCGGACACATACATAAAATTAGTAAATCGATTAATATACACGTAATTCTGAAGACTTTAAATGCTCAATGATGAGTTGCTTGATCGAGGAAAGTGAGCCTGCCCAAACGGATCATTTAATGGAAGCAGGTAAGGAGTTCCAAAGCTTGATTGTATGAGCGAAGAACAGACGCTGAGAAGTTACGCCAGAAAATCTGGGCAATATTAGATTACAATTTCTGTTAGAATTACCAAAATTGAGAAATCGAAACAAGTATGCTGGAAAGCGAAATTTCAATAACTTGACCAGTACAACAAAACACCGATAATTTAAGTAACAAAAAAGGTTACAACCAAATACGGAGTTAATAAAAGGCGACACGTGATCAAATCTGCGTAAATTAAATATGTATCTGATCATAGTATTAAAAGCCATGGAAAGTTTATGTGAATTAATATAATCAAGATGACCAAATACTTCAAAACCAAAGGTGAGAACAGAAACAAGAAGTGATCGGCATAAGAACAATCTTGCTGCCGTAGGTGTAAATTTGCTAGAAGCCCACAGAGACCGCAAAGAACCATAGACTTTACGAATTATAGACGAACTGTGATTGTCCCAGGTTAAAGTATTGTTAAATATAACTCCAAGATTACGAGCAGTTTCTACAAAAGGAATTATTTCTCCTCCAATAGTAATAGGAGAGAACCCAGAAGTGTCAATATTGGTTCTGCCTATTAAGAAACAGTTAGATTTACTGGCATTAAGCTTCAGGCCATTGATTACAGTCCAGTGAAAAATCCTTTGTAAATATTCGTTAATGCAACTAGTTCCATCTTCAATGAGACCAAGTGGTCTTGACAGGTATAGCTGAGCATCATCAGCATATAGGTGTAGCCTACTATATGAAACCACTCAAAGACATCGTTAATGAACAATGAGAAAAGTAATGGACCAAGAATCGATCCTTGGGGGACACCGCAACTTACTCGCAACAGCGACGAAGAAGAACCATTGCAGAAGACACTCTGAAATCTATCAGTGAGGTAATTAAAAATCAAATATGTAGCGGACGCCGAAAAATTAAATTTTGTAATCAACTTTTTGCAAAGGAGATTATGATTGACTATCAAATGCCTTAGAAAAGTCCAACAAAACTAAAATTGTAATATAATCGGCATCAATTGCCTGCCGTATATTTTCGGAGACATTTAATAGCGCTGTTGAGCTACTGTGACCGGGCCTAAATCCGGACTGAAGCTCATGAATAAGACCGTGCTCATGTAAATATTTAGAGATTTGGACGGAAACTAACTTCTCAAAGACTTTTGATAAGACTGGCAATAATCTAATGGGACGATATTCACGGAGGTTGGCATTTGGGGTCTTAGGTATTGGGATGATTTTGGATTTTTCCAGGCATCAGGGAAGCGAGAAGTGGTAAGACAAAGGTTAAATATATGAGTTAGGGGAACAAGAATATAGGGCAAGCAAATTTTTCTGAATCTAGGAGAAATTCCATCAATTCCTGTGGCTTTAGATTTTACACGAAGAAAGGCGTCGAGTACTTCATCAGGATATACACTGCAAAAACTGAGAGATGAGAAACTGCGGGTGGAGTGAGTTAGGGAGTAATTTAAAGCAGAGAAAGTGGAAAAAGTAGAAGAACTAGTGAATGAAGTAAAGAAATTATTAAGCTTATCAGGGTCAGGCAAGATATTTGTAATAGTTTTTGACTTAATACCGATAGCTTTAAGATTCTTCCATAAAACTTTAGACGGCAAATTGACTCTGAACTTAGTTGAGTAGTACTTCTTCTTAGAAAGACGTATAGCACCACTTGCCCTATTACGAAGGCTTCGATAGTCCTCCCAAAATTCCGGAATCCTAAATCGCTTCCACCTAGCATATGCAATATCTCTAGAAGGCATTAATTGTCTAATGTGTGATATAAACCAGGGGCATTGCGGATTAACAATATTCTTTGTAACGAGGGGTATATACTTGTTATGAAAATAGTTCAATGAGTTATTAATATAATCAACTTGATCATTAACGTCAACCATACTATAAACAGCATCCCACGAAAACAATCGAGCTTCGGAATCAAAAGCTTGAAAATCAATCAAACCGTATGCGAAATATGAAAAGGTGTTTGGTGAACATACTTTATCAGGAATTAAATCATATATAAAGATAATAAGATCATGATCCGATATACCAGGAGGTGATACGTTATTGCAAAATCCAAAAAAAGGGAAGGTTATGTCCCCTGGGTCCGTTATCGACTTGGGTCTTGTGTTTTTCTGAAGCCTTATTTCATTTATCGCAGTCTCCTCTATGTCATCCCATACATCTTCGGATTCTCGAGCAGGCTGCTCTTCTGATTTTTCGTTTCCCTTTATTCTAGCTTACGCTCTGGTAATTGCGAAGATCTGGTACTCCCTACCACACTTGTTTTTACCTTGGTCTATATGTCGTGGAATCCTGCTAAGAGCATCCGCATTGCCATTTTCTTTTCCCTTCTTGTCGAAAATTTCAAAATCATACCTCGAAAAGTTTGGTGCAACCCCACCATGCAAGATATATTGTCCTAAACCTTAAAAATTTCTCGAAGAGCTTTATGGTCGGTTATTACTTTAAAATGTTTTCCAAGCAGGTAGCATTGATAGTTACGTACTGCCCATACAATGGCCAGCAATTCCCGTTCCGTGGTTGAGTAAGTTTTTTCAGCTTGGTTCAACGTCCGGCTGGCATAACTAACTGGCCGACCTCTTGCTCCAAGACGGGTCCTAGCGACTCCCTACTTGCATCCGTGACGACTGTAAATCCCTTATCAAAATTCGGATAAGTTAATACTGGTGGTGATGTTAGAGCATCCGTAATCACCTTAAAGGAATTCGCGCATTCTGGCCCCCAATTGAACTTCACCTTTTTTTGTCAAAAGTTAATTAATTAGAGCCGAAACCTTTCAAAAGTTAGAAACAAATTCACGATTGTAGTTTACCTGCCCCAAGAAAGGCTAGACTTGTCTCACTGATTTTAGGCGAGGGATTTTTAGGTCGATTGGGTTGCTATCGTTGTACGGGAAGTGTAAAATGCCTTCAGTTGTGAGAATATTTGCATTTCGCCATAGAAAGTTACGGCCTACTATACCATCGAAAGGAACAGAGCTGTTAGCATTACAGATATTAAGCTCACATTTTAGATTTATCGATTTTTGGGATAGCACTTGGTGTTTCTATTAGGCATCTTTGTTTGAAAAAACAACAACAAAACACTTGCTCCGATTCCACAACAATTTATTTTTATTTTTTACAAAAAATTGAGTAAAAGCCTACGCGTTTCGTCTTATTAGGACATCATCAGGGCTTGCACTAAACCTAAATCTGGTTCAACTAAGCAGAGCTAGATACATACATACATACTACGCTAACCGAGTTACGTACATACACTAAACGCTACATGAATACACACAAACGTCACAAAAATAATAAGTTAACAGAGCTAGACACGAGCAAGAGATCACAGATGAGTTGTATATAATTTGTGGATTAATGTTATAACATAACTAGGTTAAGGTTTAAAAGGGGGCTTCTATTATAAAAATCAATCTGATCATTCAGCAAAGTATAACCGTCGTCAATAGCCTTTCAGATTTCAAATATTTCATACCTATCCAATACTGGGCCTCCATTAATATTATGTAAAAGGCTTATATTTTGGGTAGTACACTAATGTCCGGTATATTTTAAATGTTTAGCAAGACCTGAAGTCGGATTATTTGTGTGGGATAAATTAATACGTTCTCTGAATCTTAGATTTAGAAATCTTTTTGTTTTTCCTATGTAAAACCCCGAGCAATTGTTACAGCCTACTTTATAGACTCCGCTCCTGTCCATTGTAGATTTCACATTTGAGACCTTCCCCTGAAAGTTGCGATGCAAGAAATAAGCGTTGTGTCATTACCGCCATTTAATCCTGAGAGATGAAGTATTTTTTGGGAATTTACGGCAGTATTGTTGCTCAAGCTGTTTTTTTTTTAAATACTTACTTCAGCTCCCGTATCGACCAAAATCTTAACGGTGCCTGTTTTTGAAATATTTAGCGGTAGTCCTATTACTGCTTCATTCTTAGTTTTTGCATTATTTTGGAAAAGAATGCTAGTAAAGGTGGGAGTATTAGGTATAAATTGATTGTTCTTAAATTTGTTGCACCCATCTGTAGAAGGGTTAGCCACAGGGCACAGTAGGCTAGCCCAGCTTAGTTTCCGAATGATTGAGTTTAATCAGGTACTGGTTTTGTTCCCATGATTTTGTAGCTCGACACTCTGTTATAGTATAGTAAAGCCTTTCACACCAATCACATTTTACTGGTATGGGGTTTGCTTTTGCCTGGGTTTTCCTTTATTTTGTTACTGAGCAGTTTTGGAAAATATGATCATATATGCGGCCTATTATACAGTATGGAGGGCGTCATCGGGTCCGGCATTCTTGATAAGTGTGGCCATCTTTCTCACAGAAATTGCACTTCTTGATTTAACTTCTTCTATTGATATGGGTGTTCAGTCCACCTACAAGTATATAATCCCTCGTAGAATCTCCCAGTCAAATCATCAATAACACCTTCATCCCTCGCTGCAGTCCAAAACAATATCTCCTAAACAGATAAGAAAAGAAAACACAAAGAATACAAGACTAAAATATATTAAAAGAAAAACCACTTATCTGATTGTTGGGAACTCCTTTCCTTTGGCCTAGTGACTTGTAAACACGCCAATAAAGAGATTCAACGCCTAAAACATACAAAATTATTATCATTTATAACAAAATTCTATAAAAATATCATAAACTTACCTAAATTATACATCCGTCCTGTATATTTACATTTTGTAATGTCACATCGTGACATTACGTCAAATCGTTTGATTTCGCCTCATTCATCAAATTCAATAAACGTCGCTAGGGCAACACCGAAAGGCGAGAACTCATAACTGGATGCGGCGGCTATATAAAGCCGACGAGCCGCAGCAGAAAATCATTCTTGGTTCAGAGCTCATCTGATTCGGAGAATAATCCGATTAACAAGAATATTATTCCCAACCTCCAAAATAGAAGAATAATTCTATACTTCAGAGAATAATCTGAAATTCCTATTATTTCCAATTTCCGTCCCACACCTAAGCAGAAGAATAATTCTGCCGCAGAGAATAATCTGCAATCTTCTTCTTTTTTATACTAGCATCTTGTTGCCTACCTAAGCAGAACAATAATTCTGCCGCAGAGAATAATCTGCAATCTTCTTCTTTTTTATACTAGCATCTTGTTTCCCACCTAAGCATAAGAATAATTCTGCCGCAGAGAATAATCGGCAATCTTCTTCTTTTTTCGAGTAGCATTTGCTGCCCGTGTGCCTCAAAATAACACTTTTTAATTTATATAGGAATACTTTTCTCATAGACGATTAATTCTTCTTCTTCCTTTTTCTAGAATAAGACGAATTAAAGGAGGCGGACTACGCGATCGTCACAATATTGTAGGTTAGTTTAGTTCTGAATTTTTTTAGTAAATGAATTGTGATATAGTTATAAGCATTGAAGTATTTATTAATAAAATTTTATATTTAAATTGTTAAATCGACTGAGTTGTCATTTATAAACCGGCACTCCCTACCACGTCCGAGACTAGCTCTCACATTGGTCCTTCGAGCCGGATAACTCAGTCAGTCAAATATAAAATTGAAATATTGCTTAATATCACATAATTCAAGCTTCTCGATTAGAAATGCCGAAAGATGGCGAATCCATTTCATCTGACGTTGGTGACGAATCCATTGACTCTGTGTCAGAGTTGGTACAGTCCCAAAAAGAAGTCAAAAATTTAATGGAAGAATTATTTAAAAGGCACCAAAGAGAAGGAAAAAAGAAAACGTTCACCGAGTATTGGAAAGAATTCCAAACTCGACATAGGTCTATACAAAGGAGAGTGACAACACAAGATCCCCAACTAGAATATTTCACCAAAGAGATATTTAGCGAAGTACAGGAATATTACATTGAGAAAGCAGCAAGCATGTCATGCAATAGCGAAAGACTTCCTAGAATCAAGCTGCCGACATTCAATGGTGAATATTCTACATGGATCTCATTTCATGATTTATTTAACTCAGTAATACACAACAACAATAATTTAAGAGACGTTGACAAATTGTATTTCTTAAAAACAAATCTAGTAGGAGAAGCTGAAAAATTGCTCAGGCATTATGAAGTATGCGACGCAAATTATAAACCAGCTTGGCAGCTATTAAAGGAACGCTACTCAAACAAGCGGATCCTAGTCAACGTACAATTAAAAAAATTATTGCCTCTCCCAACCATAAATCATGACACCGCCGACAATATTAAAAGGTTATTAGATAACATAACCGAAGCGTTATTAGCACTACAAAACTTAGGAATAGAAACTAAGAACTGGGACCCTATTATCTGACTGTACAAAAATTACACTCAGACACACACCAACTATGGGAGCAGAGCCTACACAGTAGCACAGAATTACTCGAATTAATCACATTAACAAAATTCTTAGAGTCTCGATTCCGGACTCTGGAAATGATAGGAAATAAAACCACGTCGTTAAATACGACACAGAGAAAACCATTCTCACATAAACCAACGTATGGACTCTTAAACAGGAGTAAGAGTTCAACACAAAATCACCCACCGAATAATAAAACAAATTGTAGCCATTGCAAAAGGGAACACATAATTTTCCACTGCCCTACATTCAGAGCTCTGACCATCCAACAACGGCATGAAGTTGTTGCAAACAAACACTTATGCAAAAATTGCTTATCACCCAACCATTCAACCTCAAATTGCACCAGCAGTAAAAGGTGTTATCATTGCAAGAAAAATCTTAACACATTGCTCCATTACCAAAAAAATCCATTTGGTTACAAAGTCACCCATTCAACACACCCAAAGTTCCAATATTGAAGCTAAGCAATTATCACCCACCGATAGAACTTCAAAACTTTCTACCTTCAAATCTGAAAAGAGCTCTTCTTTCTACAGCCCTGATTAACATCGTAGCACCATCCGGAATCGCAATGACATTCCGAGCGTTAATAGATTCTGGGTCACAAGTATCTATTATGACAGAAAGAACCCTAAAGCGACTACAGCTAAAAGGAACTCCGACCACCCATCAACTAATTGGATTGGGCACGACACCCACCAATACGGCAGTAAAACTGTTACTATTAACTCTTTATGCACCAAGTTTAAAATAGAGAGCAACATGCTCATTATCAGGAATATCACGGAATTACTGCCAGCCCAAACTATTGAAGTGGCAAACTGGAGACATATCAACAATCTCACTTTAGCAGACCCCACCTTTTCAACTCCAGGGGAAATTGAAGTTCTTCTTGGAGCTGACATCTATGCAGCCATTATTAAAAATGGTATAAAGCGCGGATCTGGCAACGCTCCCACGGCTCAAAATACAGAATTAGGCTGGATTCTGATCGGAGCTATACCAGAAGCTAACAGCACAATGACAACTATGCTAACCACCTACACTAATGTGAACACTGAAGCGGACAGTCAATTAAGAAAATTCTGGGAACTTGAAGAATGTATCACCCGACCAACATTATCACACGAAGATCAAATGTGTGAAACATTCTACAAAGACACAACAAGACGTCTACCCTCTGGTAAATACGAGGTTCATTTACCATTCAAGAGTCAAGATAGACCACAGCTTGGGCAATCTAGGAATATGGCGGTCAAACAATTCCTACAACTAGAGAAAAAATTGTCCAATAATCCAACTATACATAAGCTATATAAGGATTGTATAGATGAGTACATCCATCTTGGCCACATGAAGCCTATCCCACCTACATTGTCAGAAAATAAATCATACGACAACATATCCTTTTACTATTTACCACACCACGCTGTGCTAAAAGAGAGCACAACTACAAAACTTCGGATACTTTTTAATGCCTCAGCTCGTACTTCAAATGGGAAATCACTAAACGAGCAATTACTAGTTGGACCCACAATCCAACCAACGCTCTGGACCACCTTGTTGAGATGGCGTCTGTACAAATTCGCATTTACAGCGGACATCGAGAAAATGTACAGAATGATTCAAATGACACCTCAACACCAAAATTTCCAACGAATAATCTGGAGAGACAGTCCAAATGAAGAATTAAAGGAATTTTTTTTGACTACCGTCACATTTGGAACTACACCAGCACCATACCTAGCTATCAAAATGTTACAGCAGCTAGCAAAGGATGAAGAGAGCAATTATCCCCTCGCAGCAAAGAGCATCTTGCGAGACTTCTACGTGGACGATTTGGTCCCAGGAGCACACAGTCTGAGCGAACCTCGACAATTACAAAGCGAGCTTATTGAAGCTCTAGCCACAGGAACATTCAACTTGCGGAAATGGACAGCCAAGCACCATGATCTTTTAAAGAATATACCAATGGACCACCGAGAGTTAAAAACGAATCTACAATTCTCTGAACACGAGTCCATAAAAACTCTTGGCATTCATTGGTATCCAACCACAGACTGTTTCTCATGCAAGGTTAATATTCCCGAGCCGAGAAACTCATATACAAAACGAATAATATTATCGGAAGTCTCATCTCTTTTCGATCCATTGGGATGGCTGGCCCCATGCATAATCAATGCAAAAATCCTAATTCAGAAACTTTGGCTCTCAAAATGCGACTGGGATGACGTAGTTCCCACAGAACTCTCAAAAGAATGGAATCATTTTAAAGAACAACTACATGCGATACAACACATTCAGATTCCGCGTTGGCTAGGCTATCAGCCTAATTCAACAAAAATGGAGCTCCATGTCTTTTGTGATGCATCCAACAATGCATACTCTGCAGTCCTATATATGAAAATTCATTCAGACGAAAGCTCCAGAGTACAAATTTTAACAGCAAAAACCAAGGTTGCTCCCATCAAACCAGTTTCAAGTCCACGCTTAGAACTGTGTGGTGCTGTCCTGCTTTCACGACTGATCAAACAAGTCACTAACAACTTGGAGTTAGAAAAGGTCAGACTGATAGCTTGGACAGACTCCAATATAGTTTTGGCTTGGCTTCGGGAACATCCCTCCACCTGGAAAACGTTCGTGGCCAATCGTATCTCCGACATTCACGAAAACATTCCACAAGCTGTTTGGAAACATGTGTCATCCAAAAATAATCCAGCAGACATAGCATCAAGAGGCATTCTGCCAAACATCCTAGCCACGACTTCAATGTGGTGGAATGGCCCCGATCGGATACTCCAAGATGAGGATCTCTGGCCGCAACAATTACAAGGTATACATACTCAACTAGAGCATAAAAAACCGAAAGTTCTCACTATTACTATTGATGAACAAATGGTTTTACTACACAAGTATTCTTCATTCCAGAAAACTATAAGAATAACTGCATATTGTATTAGATTTATAAACACCATGCGCAAAATACAGTCCACTACTCAACATCTTTCAACCACTGAGTTGAAAAGAGCAGAACATTGCATAATTAAACTTCTCCAAAAGATCTCCTTTCCCACTGAAATTTTCCAGTTACAGAAAAATTTACCCCTTCCTAAAAAGAGTCGAATTCTGTCTCTCAATCCCATACTCGACTCTGACAACATCTTACGAGTTGGGGGTCGTCTCACAGAGTCTCAGTTAAGTTACGACCAACAACATCCCATAATTCTCCCCAATAACCATCACATAACCAATATTCTTATAGACCATATACACCATTACACATTACATGGAGGCACACAAGTCATATTGAGTACTATAAGAAATCAGTATTGGTTAATAAATGCCCGCAATACGATTAGACATCGTATCCATAAATGTGTTGATTGTTTTCGATTCAATGCGAAACCTAGCTCTCAGTTAATGAGTTCACTGCCCGCAGCAAGGGTCAATATATCTCTACCCTTTCAACACGCTGGGGTAGACTACGCAGGTCCGCTTGATATGAAAACATCAACACTAAGAGGAGCGAAATTAACGAAAGCCTATATTTGTCTGTTCGTTTGCCTGGCCACTAAGGCCATACATATAGAACTTGTCTCTGATATGACCACACCAGCCTTTCTAGCCGCTCTTAAAAGATTTGTTGCAAGGAGAGGCCAATTTGCTAACCAAGGCATAACTTGGCATTTCAACCCTCCTGCAGCACCACACTTTGGTGGCTTATGGGAAGCCGGTGTAAAATCCACCAAACGCCATCTACACAAAACCATCAAAGATGCAAAACTCACCTATGAAGAGTTGTACACAATGTTGGTTCAAATTGAGGCATGTTTGAATGCCAGACCTCTCTCTCCTCTATCCAATGATCCAACTGACTATAATATTCTCATTCCTGGACACTTCCTGACAGGTCGTCACAATCTCACCGTACTAGAACCTCCCCCACTTAACCCACAACATCCTCTCAAGAGATGGCAGCACATCCAATCTCTCTCCCACAATTTTTGGAAACCATGGTCAAGAGATTACTTACACACATTGCACCAACGACATAAATGGAAGATAGAAAAGGAAAACTTACAAATAGGAACTCTCGTTCTAATAAAAGATAATCATACTCCTATCGGAAAATGGCCATTAGGTAGAATTATTGATATTCACACTGGTCACAACAATCTAGTGAGAGCAGTCTCAATTAAAACCCCGAAAAGTATTCTCACCCGTCCAATTTCAAAAATTTGTCCTCTCCCTTTCACCAAATCATCCTAATAAATATCAAAATATCCCCACCAAAATCGATTGCTCTCTGGCATTACCAAATTTCAAAACACCCGTTATATTCAAATATAAACGAATCCAGAATCCGCCAAAAGTCACTTCAAATTTGAAAGTTGACAAGTGCACGTAGTGGTTTTATTCCTTTTGAATTCGTTTATATTTTTTCAGTTTTTTCATTTTTTCATTTCTTTTATTTTCGAACATGGATGAGCTGTAGGAAATTTTCAACTCAGAATCTTTGGATTCTGTGGATACAGGCCTATCACCAACTCCACCAGAATTACTGGCTCCCTTCAAGCCAATCAGGCCTATCAGCCCTCTGCCACCTTGGGGCAGAGTCAGGAGCACAACAAGCTTTTTTAAGTGGAGTTTCCCTGGAGATGTCACTCTGAAAATGAAGAAGAAAGGAGAAAAAATACACATCTTTCACCAGAAAAAATGTAAGTTTATTACTAAAACATTAAAATTTCCTTGTTTTGTGTTATGTACATAAACAAGTTTCGAATATGAAGGAGGTTAGCTTCACTGTCCTTCCTATACTGCTTGTTTCAAGGTTCTTCTTTGAGGCGGGAGGATGTTCAGTCCACCTACAAGTATATAATCCCTCGTAGAATCTCCCAGTCACATCAATAACACCTTCATCCCTCGCTGCAGTCCAAAACAATATCTCCTAAACAGTTAAGAAAAGAAAACACAAAGAATACAAGACTAAAATATATTAAAAGAAAAACCACTTATCTGATTGTTGGGAACTCCTTTCCTTTGGCCTAGTGACTTGTAAACACTCCAATAAAGAGATTCAACGCCTAAAACATACAAAATTATTATCATTTATAACAAAATTCTATAAAAATATCATAAACTTATCTAAATTATAGATCCCTCCTGTATATTTACATTTTGTAATGTCACATCGTGACATTACGTCAAATCGTTTGATTTCGCCTCATTCATCAAATTTAATAAAAGTCGCTAGGGCAGCACCGAAAGGCGAGAACTCATAACTGGATGCGGCGGCTATATAAAGCCGACGAGCCGCAGCAGAAAATCATTCTTGGTTCAGAGCTCATCTGATTCGGAGAATAATCCGATTAACAAGAATATTATTCCCAACCTCCAAAATAGAAGAATAATTCTATACTTCAGAGAATAATCTGAAATTCCTATTATTTCCAATTTCCGTCCCACACCTAAGCAGAAGAATAATTCTGCCGCAGAGAATAATTTGCAATCTTCTTCTTTTTTATACTAGCATCTTGTTGCCCACCTAAGCAGAAGAATAATTCTGCCGCAGAGAATAAGCTGCAATCTTCTTCTTTTTTATACTAGCATCTTGTTGCCCACCTAAGCAGAAGAATAATTCTGCCGCAGAGAATAATCTGCAATCTTCTTCTTTTTTATAGTAGCATTTGCTGCCCGTGTGCCTAAAAATAGCACTCTTTAATTTATATAGGAATACTTTTCTCATAGACGATTAATTCTTCTTCTTACTTTTTCTAGAATAAGACGAATTAATGGAGGCGGACTACGCGATCGTCACAATATTGCTAAATTTTTAATTTGTTTGGATTTATTGTTGAATTTTGTATTGAATTTTATAATAGTTTGTAGGTTAGTTTAGTTCTGAATTTTTTTAGTAAATTAATTGTGATATAGTTATAAGCATTGAAGTATTTATTAATAAAATTTTATATTTGAATTGTTAAATCGACTGAGTTGTCATTTATAAACCGGCACTCCCTACCACGTCCGAGACTAGCTCTCACAATGGGATATTGGCTGTTAGGTGATGTGAGCTCCTGGAAAACCATGTTTGTTTCCTGAGGAGTAGAGAGATTTCTGTTCACGTCCACAATTCTTATATCATTGTGTGATTCTGCACATGCAGAGTTGAGTGCAGAAGGAAAATATGAGTGCTGACTTTTTGAAGGTATAAGTGGCTCTCGGGAATTGTTACTCAGCGCGATATCACGTAAGAGATTTTTAAGTTGTATGATTTTTGTTTCACTCAATATATTTGGAGAGGTAATAGAATAAGTCTGCCAGTTAAAACCAATTTGTCGACTGTGAATTTGTCGATCTTCAGTGTTTTCAATTCTTTGGGCTATTTTGATTAGCTCCTCAAGACGTTTATCCGCATTACCTAACAAGCTTTGTCTTATTATGGGGCTGAGGATACCTATTTTAAACACATGACAAGCTTCCTCCTCAATTTCATCTATTAATGCTTGATTATTTTCGGGATACTTGTAATTAATATCTCTTTTGCATTCCACCAACAGCATCCTCAGTTTAGTTCCGAAGGCATTAATAGTTTCTCCCGGTATTTACGTACACCGTCGTATGTGGCTTATAATGTCATTAGTGAACTTTTCTGGGGTGAATAAATTTAATAAAAGCGACTCGAATTCAGGGATTTTTTTATTTTTAGATGTTTTACTAAGTCATAGGCTTCCCCTCTCAACTTATGTAGTTTTCAATAACGGTATCAGAATGCCTTTCTCCTCATCTGTAGGTAAAGCATCACCTGCTTGGAGCAATTTGCAGGTCATTGGCGAGATTATTTCGTCTGTCACCGTGAAAAATGGAGACGACGTTATTGACCAGCTTACTTATTCGCTCCAATGCTATCATTGTACTTTTATCAGAATTTCTTTAACCGGGGTGTGCGAATATTGCGGCTTCTTTGACTATGCCACTTACGAGAGTTTTTTCTATGGGATATGAGTTAAAATGACTGCGCTTGTAAACGACACCACTTCATAACTTGCAATCGGGATGCTTTGAAACTTTATCGCATGAATTTGGGATTGAGTTGTTGCTTCTTGAAAAACTGCAATTTCTGAAGCAGGGATTTCAACACTTTCTCTTGTAAGTTCAGAGGAACTTAAATTATGTAAAGAAAGTGAATTTATTCGTTCACAAAGATGCTCGTATTCTTTAGTGGGAGTAATATGCTCTAGGGGCAATAGAGGGAGACTTGATCGTCGAATGCGGCTACCAGGAATTCGGGCAGATCTGGGAAAAAATAAGCAAAAGAAATTTGTATGTGTTCTACAGAACCGTGGTTATCTTGTTTTTTTCATATTACGAAATGTAAAAAAAACGTAAGTAGAATTTCCATTAACTGATCGTTTTTTTACACGATAATTATTGTCTTCTCATATTACGAATTAAATAAGTTAAGTTTTCTCAATATTTTTTTTTACGATAAATAAATACAGATCGATTCGATTTTATTCAAGCCCTTACGTACATATATACATATATAGCTATTCTTTTATACCCTGTTCAGCGTTATCAATTAAGTACCTATATATATACCTACGTAGTTAAAAAAATCTGATTTTTGTTTTTGTGTTTAGAATATTATATG
The DNA here is from genome assembly GCA_963924295.1 of Dioctria rufipes. Classification (NCBI taxonomy): domain Eukaryota; kingdom Metazoa; phylum Arthropoda; class Insecta; order Diptera; family Asilidae; genus Dioctria; species Dioctria rufipes. Next base: position 108,491,272 of record OZ002740.1, read on the forward strand.
AATAAAATAAACCGTACATACAGGGTGATTCAGATCAAGATACCTTCCGGTATACCACGTGATTCCTTGAGGTAAGATGATCAAAAAATTGTTCCACATACCCCCCCCCCCCCCCCCTTAGAAACCTTTCTTTAGGAGTTGTGGCCAGTTGAAGATTTCGCGAGAATAAAAGAGAATAAGTTTTGTACCACCCTATAGATTTTGGTTATTGTTAGCTTATTAAATAGCCAAGAATAGTAGCTGTTGAAAAGTTTATTACTCTGTATTTTTTAATTAAGCATCTTTAAATTATTCTCAAATATTTCCAAAACATTGATTTTTTTACACGCAAATTTCATAAATACCGTTATTTATTTCAAAAACTTTTGTGTGTAAAAAATCAAAATTTTGGAGATATTTGAGAATAATTTAAAGAAGCTTAATTAAAAAATACAGAGTAATACACTTGGCTATTTAATAAGCTAACAACAACCAAAATCTATAGGGTGGTTCAAAAGTTATGCTCATTGATTCTCACGAATATTGGCGAAATCTTCAACTGGCCGCAACCTCAAGGAACCACGTGGTATACCGGAAGGTATCTTGATCTGAATCACCCTGTATATGTATGTATATATTTACAAATTTGGCTGACTTACAGACGATGGTTTGATCTGGTGTCTTGTTTCTCCACCTTTTCCACTTTCACTTTTTTTCTTTTGTTTGTTTGAAAAATACAAAACTTTTATGTTTTGTTGTTGCTGTTGCATTTTTTATATATATATACATATATATATATATGCATAAGTTGCACGGTATTGTTCAGTTTTGTTTTTTCTGTTTCTTTCTTTTTTATTTATTTTCTTTTTAAGTTCACTTGGTAATAAATACACATTTATAAAATATTAATTTTTTCACTTTCCCATCCTACCGGCTGCGCCAATTTTTAGAGGTAGGTATATTTCTTTTAGGATGGGAATGATTTTATCAATAAAAACCGAAAAATTTTTAATCTTATATACATGTATTTATCACGCTATGTATTTGCTGATATTCCTCATAACTCTTTACACTTATTTAATTTATTCCCGTTACAAGCTTTACGATCTGAAATCAATTACTCTTCGTTTAATCACTTGCCCCAAGTACATTTTTTCGATCTGCTCCCTGTACTCGAACACTCCTACAATTACTGCACCTGGGTCTAATAGTACCTGGTGTACCGCAGACATAGCACTTCAAATTACGCTCACAGAAACGAGCTATGTGACCTGCGACACCACACTTGTAACATTTTATTAATTTTGGTTTGAGGCTGTTCTCATTATTCGACAATGCAGAAACTGTAGGGTTCCCTGGAACCACATACGCCAAATCTGGTTCTAATAAACTGGTGTTGCGCTTTGAAGGAGGAGGGTTAAATGTTTCCACTGATAGGCGTACTGCCTCTAAGCGCCTACCCAAGTCGACGAGTTCTTGTGTTGTATCAAATTCCGTGAGACCCAATTGCGTTTGGTAAAATGGACTCATGTTTCTTTTCAGAATTCGTAGCTGTTGCGCTTCCGATAGAGGATCTAAAAGCCTCGAAAACATACTGGACATTACTGCGACGTAAGTCCCAATAGTTTCGTCTCTACCCTGTGTTCTTCTTTTGATTTCATTTAGGAGACGTTCATCGTAGTCCGCTGGTAAAAACTCCTTTTTCAACTCCCCGATAAGATCTGCCCAACTGCACAAATTTCCTTTATTTGCCCTATACCATACCAGCGCTCGGCCGGAAAATAAATCTAGAGCTGATCAAAATAGTTGCGTTTTGCTGACGCCCCGAGCCTCAGCCAGTTCCGTTACGCGTTCCAAAAATGAGTTCAGCGATTGGCTCTTCTCTCCAGAAAAGGTGAGTTTCCACTTATACAATGGTACTCCTGATCGCGAAGCGAGAATTGTGGTATTGAGAGGCGTAAGCATATCATCATCCGAATCGGATGTGTTCACCCCATGATCATCACCCTCTGCCTTGCTTTGAAGAGATCCTAAGGACAAAATTAACTCCCCCCTTATTGTCTTCTTTACTTTTACATCTTTTTCTTCCTCGGGTTCAACCCTAGCAAGTCTTTCTAATGCCCATTCTAATTTGGTCAAGATCTTCTTATACTCCGCCGAACCTATATCCCCACTAAATGAAACTAATAACCCATTTATCTCTTCTACCTTCTTAGTTAGTGCTTCTATATCTTCTTCGACTGGGATTGGGTATGGTTCGAGAACTAACGTCTTGCCTAACTTTTCGGTTTTGAGAGCCGCTCGATGTTGGACCAGCATATCATCCACTTTGCCTGTGGGAAGACCACGGATAGTAAGCTCATAGGTAAGCTCTTCTTGATTTAGCCTGTTAACCTCCATGTTTATTAAAATATATAACTACGAAAAGAGACCAATGAGCTATAAGAGTAATTATCACTTAAATATCACCCTGTGAACTACAGCAGTTTCTCTTTGCCGAAGTGACTCTTAGACAGCTTGGTTGCCTACTTATTTTAGCTATTTTAAAATAAAATTATTTTATTTTCCCAAGGAACTCACGAAAATATCAGAACACTGACCCAAAAAGGAATATTTAACAAAACGTTCTACTACTGACCGCTGAAACAAAAGCAAGAGCTTCCTAAAGTTGCGTGGTATTCAATTGAATAGTTTAACCTACGGCGCAACCTGCAGTAATTACTTCCGTCCTGCTTACGCGTAAAAGTACCGCAGATATAAAACAAAATCTGTAGCTTTTGCGACTTTGACTCGAGTGATAATTACCGATTTAAATAAAAAAAAAATTGGAGACCAATTAGTTGATTCACGATGTCATCTCTGATTTCGAAGTTAATGAAAGACCGAAAGACAACAAAATACATAAATTCCCAAAAATAATAGAACACACAAAAACAAAAGAAAATATATGCAAGCTCCGTTAGAATCAATGGCGCACTTCAATAAGAAACGACAAGTGGAGGTCCGACTCATTCACAAGGCTTTCTCTATATGCTTCTTCAGCAGGATTTGGCAAAATTACTGATTATTGTCTTAAAACTATGTTACTAGATTCAATATATTTTCTTCTTCCCGTACTATCTATATAGATTCTTTAGATTTGGAAAATATGAAACCCATGCATACAAATCAGTTGCCACTATTTACGCGCTTTTAATATATGAGTCAAAAAAAAATGCTATGACAACTGACTGCGTAACCGTCTGTATAAATCTTTATATGACAAGAACGCAACCTCAAACTTGTTAGAGAAAACGTACCCGACGTTCTTTCTTCAATAAGAACAGCCCTAGAATGCTACTACTTCCTCATCTCATTTCCCTCAAGATAATTGGAAAATATCATCGACTTGTATGAATTTTATGACAAATGCGGAGTAACAAAAACTTCCCGTATGGGTCTTAGTTCATTAACTTAATTAATAAAAAAAAATTGTAAGTATTTGAAACTAAAGATATCCCGGTTCGAGCACCTAATTACACTGGTCCTCAGACTTTTACCAGATGAGATGCCCATGTATAATAATTTCCATAAAGTTTATTCTCATAAGGGAGAGAATTATAGCAAATCAAAATCAGAAATCAATTGTTGTATCGGTGGGACCCTGATTCTATTGTAGTTCGAAGTTCACTTATATGGAAACCCCACTCACCAATTAATTCCAGTTGGCAAAACAAATCGTTATTTCAAAAAAAAATTCCAAAAAAACTTAGTAATGTAGATCCCAAAATGCCTATTGATCTCACTCCTTATACACACCTAAATATTTCTGTATGCACATCACTCTAAAATTATGTTTGTATGTTTGTCACTTCATAGCTATTCCAATATCATATGTAACAATTTTTTAACAAACCTCCTTAATAACATCCCCGTCCAAGTTATTATGGAGGTAACAGATTGCCACTTTGTGGCCAAAGCTTTATCTAATCGAATTGTAGGATTTAGATTTTCTTTGTTTTTTTTTCCTTATCCTCTCTGTGCAGTAATACTTGAATAGTTTTCTAGTTAAATATATATTTACGATATTCAGTCCAATACCTTCTACCCCACTTAGAGCTGAAGAAACTTTTATATGTTCATGTACGTACACTATATCCAAAAATCTATCAAAGATTTATATTCATATACATAAAAAAATAAGTATAATTAGCAGCGTATAACGACGCAATGGGATGGGCGCAGCACTACCTGGCTTTGTCCGAAGGCTTTACTAATAATCTCTACAAATATAAGAAACTTTTTACTTTTTCACTTCATAAGTATATTGAAACTTAACCTCAATTAGTGGGCTATGTGTACAGTTTTTATAAGGATATATTAATTACGTTTACGTATACCTTATGTTAGTAATTATGACAAAAAGAATAAATAAAATGCATTGCCGGACTTGACCTACTGCTGACCTTTTGTATGCAGCGGCATCTTCGACGTGTTCAATTCTCAACAGTAACGGGTAAAAAATAAATTGTATTCAGTCCACTGAAACTAATTTACCGCTATATCACTGCAAAACTGTTATCACTGACGGTACTACACAGGTGCTGGAATAATTAATTAATTTTCAAATTAAGCAATTCTAGTTGGGGTAATTGCAAGTGGTACTCCTTTAACCAAGTGGCCCCACGTTGGGCGCCAAAATTATGCTACGTCCTCTACGTGACGTAGAGTTACCTCAGGAGATGGGGTGGTCCTAAAATGAACAATGTTGAGCGCCACGTGATTTTTCTTTACGGGTAAATCACGAAACCGGTTCTTTTCCTTTTAATACTCCAACACCGGTGTATTACCAGCTAAACAGGATACCCTAAAACTGAAAATGAACAAAATAACAAAAAAAAGAGAATACCTAGACTCATATAATATATATATTTCAGTAGTATAAGCCACATATGCTAGATCTAAAGGCAAGATGCCGCGAAACAAAAAGAAAATATAAGGTACCAGCAGGCAGTCACACACCAAAGTCGTAAAAAAAAAGAAAAGGTCCAGCGACCTCAATAAACTGACAATGGTAAGGCGCACAAATTTATCGCCGCAGACATATATATATAATTCAGAAAATGTACCAAATGTAATACTTAGCTTATACTTTGACTTGGGGCACTGTCCTTCTCCCTTTATATATTTACCAGCGGCTCAGCTGCCTACAAATTTGAACCACGTAAGTCCAGAATTCCTTCTCCTTTTCTTCCTTTCCCTTTATCTTTTCTTTTCTTTGTTACTTCCTCTTCTTGATCACGGTCTTATAGTTTTCCCGTTTCCTTGGCTTTAATTTTAACCCTTTTTCCTAATCAGACTGTTCTACTTTAATTTTTGGCTTTTTCGGAGAACTTTTCTTTGTACGTCCGTTCACTTTTTACACTCGAGAAAGAAGAGATAATGCCAACCATGTATTTTGATGGTGTCACCCTTTTTGTGTTTCTCGTTTTTGACGTCTTTTGTAAAAATGGCACTTTAGTGCAATCGCACTCTGCAGCTGATATGTGAACTTATAAATGTTGCGTCGCGCTTACACGGCACTACTTATGTGGCCCGAGGTTTTTTTTTCCAATCATTGTTGGATGATTTTAATCCATATCTGTGTTTATTTATTATGTGTTTAATTGCTTAAAGTCTTACACCTTCGTTGTGTTACGGAACTTATGAATTATTATAGTGTAACGTGTCTGTTCGACTCAGTTTCGACTTATTTAAATGTCACTACTACACTTAATGTATTTGCTGGGTTTAGACTTTGACTGGTTTGAATATTATGTTAGGTTTCGGCGACTAATTTTGATTTGTTTAAATATTTAGTATTGATTTGTTTTGATGTAGTTATTTCACTTAACGTTTAGTATTAATTTGTTTTGGTATTATTATTTCTTTTAATGTTTAGTTTTAATATGTTTTGATATTATTGTTTCTTTTAATGTTTAGTTTTAATTTGTTTTAATATTATTACTACTTTTAATGTTTAGTATTGATTTTTTTTTTGTATTATTTAGCCAACGTTTCTGTAAGGAATCCTGGACTACGTCTTTACTCGAGTTCTTTCTTTTGAACAATTGCAGATGCTTTTTGAAACTATCCCTACTAAGGTGAAGAGCAGCGGATAGCGCAGTAGAAGCTAAACTAGTGAAGTCAGTGATTTGGAATGTGTGACTGGCCGAGGTTTTCAATAAAAAATTCAAATTCTAAAGAAAACTATTACTAAAACAGAAAAAAAAGGCTTCGAACTTTCCTTCTAAACTAGTTTGTAGTGTAGGATTTGCTACTTGAGGCTTCGCGATTTGGCATATCGACCCCTACGTTATACAATCCAAAAGCTACGAGAATCAGATAATACAATCTCCAGAATTCTTAACTAATTTTACAATCTTCATTTCGGGGTGTAAATACAATTTAATCGCTCTTTAATAGTCCTCATTTGTTTATCATAATTTCCGTTCAATACTAATACGACTCCGTAGTACGAATAATCTGGTAACGGGGACTTGAGCCCTCCTCTCCGAGACTTTGGGTTTGTGAAATGCATATTTTATCGGCATCTGATAATCCTTATAAGATGAGTACAGCCTATAGCATCATATACCGGGGCTTGAGTCCTCTTGTGCTCAGACCGCTGCTGATGGGTGATCGGATCGTCTACATGCCTAAAAGAAAGAAGATCTGCAGTACCACCAGTTCAGATAATAAATATTAGCACTGACACAACAGTTAGGTGTGCTTTCTTAGCATCTTTTACGAACAGAGATAAACTCCCGCGAGACCGTAACAGATTATTTATTTATTTTTTTTATGCAAATATTTTTATTACAAATTTCGACTAAATTTTAATTTCTTATCATTTGTTTTGAGACAAAATTTCAATTTCTTAAAATTTGTTTCGAGTCACTGGATGAAATTAATTTTGGTACAAATTATATTTTTATTTTTATTATTCGACCGGAATCACTTTTCAAATTTATTTTGGACACTCAATCTTTATTACAAATTTCAATTTCTTTATCTCCGTACAACTCACGGCGGATTTTTAAAAGCGACTCCCGTGGTTTGGGCAAATTGCACCCTGGTACCCATGATCAGGGTTTGAAATGCTCGAGCTTTTTAATTGCTCTTGCTCTTGCTCTTACTTTGCTCTTAATTGAAACAAAGTAAAATTACTTTGCTTTGCTCCGCTTTGAAAAAATCCTTAAGCATTTTTCATTACTTTGCTTTGCTCTGAAGACAACTCTGCTCTAAATGATTTGCTTCAAAAAACTTCTTGCTCTGACAATTTTTGCTTTTCTTTGCTGTTAAATGCTTAAAATACTTTGCTCCGCTCTCATGTTTTTGCAAAGAAATATTATAACACTAGTTCGGGTCATAGGCACCTGGATCACAAAATCAGTTAGATGCAAGAATACTTTGCTTAGCTTTGCTCTGAATATGTAAAAGAGTAATTTTCATTCCTCTTCGTTGCTTCGAAAGCATTTGAGAACATTTTAAATCCTTTTCTCTTCAGAGCGCACAACAATATAAGTTTTAATTTATAACGATATCATAATTACCTCGGTATCGTTACTAAAGGGTTTATTGACTCGATACTCCCTTTAGTCTTTTTCTTGATCTAATATTAGCTCGCAGTAGCTTTTTCCATAACTGTGTTTTAAATAATATTTATGATCAGTTAAGTAAATTACTGCAAAAAGCTGTACTGCAGTTTCTTTAGTAATAGTAAAATTTAAATAAAAAAGGAGAAAAGGTCGCTTTTTTAAGAAAAAGACGAAAACTTAAAAAGTAATTCAAAATACGTTATATTAAAGCAAAAAAAAACAATATTATTCTAATGAGTTCCTTAAGTCATTATCTTCCTCAAACAATGGTAAAGTGTTGACCGCTTCATCCAGGAAATTTCGATTGAGTTTAATTATTAAAATGTCCTCAAGAAGATCTTGCTTAAGCTGGGTCCTTAAATCTGATAGAATTAGTTTAAGAGCAGAAAATGCTCTTTTTACAGATACTTGCGTAGGAGGTATTGCAAAACATGCGCTCGCTAAAGCATACAGCTCAACATCACACGGTTTTCTTGTTTTCCAGTATTTCTGTGAAATCTTATGAGAAATATCCAATGTTTTTTATAGCATAACCAATGTTTGTTAGTGTAATTTCTATGCAATTTGAACAGCACGTGCTTCTGTTTACATTAATTTTGCTCTGAAGGGATTAAGTGGGAGAAACTCATGCTGGATTCTCTGATATTTTCTGGAAAAATGATAATTTCATTTGAGAGGAACTTTACATCACCTTTCAGCTATACCCATCAGAAATTCGAAATGTTTTATGAAAATCAGCGAAATTTATCTTTCTTTTAAAGATGGGAGGTAGTGTGACCTGATGTATATTATTGTGATTAGTTTGATAGGATTTTGAGAGATTCAATAAGATTTTGTCGTTCGGGTAATCCTACGTTCTCTTGATTTTTGTTTTGAACTCGTTGTCTCAATTGCACTTCCATAATGCATAGCCAAGTGCTTTTCCATTCATGCAAAAGACGAAAGTATATGAAATTACTTGTTTCATTCTAAAAAACACCAAAAATCTCCAATTTTGTATACTGCTTCCCATCTTCTTATTGGGTAATCTTTGACACAGTAATCAATCAAAGCAATTCACAATTACACAACATTTCCTTATCTCTTTGCATACACTCTTCTTGAGACTTGAGAGCAAAGTAAAGAGCAAAGTGAGCAAAATTGCTAGAGCAATTTTAAACTCTTTTCACATTAAAAGCAAAAAGAGCTAATCAAATTTTCATTAAATACTTTCGGAGCAAAGAGCAAAGCAATTGCCAAAGCTTCTTTTAATAACCAGAGCAAGAGCAAGTGGGAGCGATATGTATTGAAAGTGGGAGCGATATGTATTGAAAGCAAAGCAAAGCACTGAGACGTATGCTTTGCTCCTGATTGCTCCTGCTTTCAAACCCTGCCCATGATCCCTTTAAAAGCTCTTTTTTTCTTTTTATTGTTTTCTCACGACGTTGAAAAAACGTACGTGAGAAAATGTAAAAAAGTTTTGATGCAAGTTATATGCATCAATGCAAAACTGTAATCTGATATGCACTTGTGCGCCCGTCTTGAAATATTTGTTTTAAGAGGGCGCGAATAATTCTGATAATTGTATGTATGTATGTAACATACAACTAGATTGGAGGAAGTAAGTCATGTACGTATGTACACTGTACATACGGGAAAAAAGTAAAAAGACACTGTATGTAGGTAAGTGTGCATATCGTGTGAGCGGAGTGTGTGTCTGATAACAAAATGAAATTTATGCTAAATTGCGTTTTGTTATAATATGGAAATACATTTCTAAATGCATTTTAGATTTGACTGAGTTTTTTAAAATGGAATAATTTTTCATTCTCAGGGTCATTTATGAGGTACATCAATATATTGTATAGGACAATATATTGATGTATTGACCTTATGGTTGTAATTTAGGGCATTGGTACCTAAGTCACAACAATAACTCCCATCTTTATAAAAAAAACAACTGTAATTACAATCACTATACTCGAGACTATCAAACAGAACAACGATGAGTTCTTAATTTATTAGTTACTTTGCTTAGCTTCCTATTGCCTAACATCAAAATTATCAAAGGTCAACCGGATTATTATTTTTGATTCTTCTTAATCTTTGTCTGACACACTAAAGAACACCAACAACAAATCCTTTTTTTTTTTTTTATTTCAAACCACACACAAAAAAAAAACAACACAAAACAAATCTTAAATTAATTTTCATTGTACGCTAAAAAAAATTATACAGAAATAATGTAGATGCCCTGTAATACGAGAATATGTTTAGCACGTTTGTTGTATTTACATACATGCTAAATTAGCTCAACTCCTGGTGTGTGTGCTTGGAGTAGCTAAATTTGCTCAACTCCTGGTATATTTTTGTAGAGTAACTTATAAAGCTCAACTTCTCAAATGACATAAGTTTAATTTCCAATTTCACAAAAAAAAAGTAGAAATAAAACAGAAAACTTAATTTAACCTGAAAAGAAAAGAAAATTTATAACCGAGCAGCTGAAAAGTGTTAACTCCCACAAACAAAATAAAATTCAATTGCGAAAATCAGAATACCTTAAAAACCGGCTGCGCGAATTGTCGTGCCCCTGTTACGGTATTGCTTCACATAGTTATCGTCACAACATCATAAAACCATCTAACACCATTTCATTTATTGTAACATAAAAAATCTGACCTGCATTAATAACTTTGCAAAATGTAAGTCGGATCAAATGTCACAACATATCGATACCAGAAGTGGTTCAAAGTGAAATATGGAAAATGATGATTAATTAATTTTTTGTTTAATTGCAAGGTGAATTAATGACGATGTGTAGCAAAAACCAGTCGCAAATAGATAAACTATAAAAAGAAAATTAAATAGTGTAAGGTGTAGCTATCGTCGTGAATTGAAGAAAATAAAGAAGAGCGAAAAATCTGGGGCCGAGATTGATGACATCTATGGAACATCATTATGGTATTTTGAGCAACTATATTTTATAAGAAGCGGAAAAAAACTGCCAGAATTTGGGGTGTGGAGTACAGACAGCTTGTTACAAATCAAGACTTTTTGCAAAGAAGGAAATTGATAACATTCTTTTTCAAGGACGTCTGAGAAGATTGGGAGAACATAGCATTGGAGCAAATCAAACCGGGTCGTTGGGAAATATTTTCGAAGTAAACTACCCTATCTTAACACGAATTACTTCAAACCATTATTCAGACTTTCGAACTGACCTAAGTTAATACTCGGTAATCTGACTCGAACCGGAACTTGCGAGCGCCATGAGTGATATCGAAAAAACGGCACTCGCCAGACCAGGTATTGGTATTTTATGCCCCTATACTCGGAAGTAAGGCTTTTTTGCTCACAACTCGGATATAAACAAACGACAACAGCCTTGTTGTTTGTTCTACCGATTGCAGCACCTGAATCGCTTAGTAGTAAGCAATCGCTTTACATAAGAATTACCGTGCGAGGTTAATTGTTATCGTAACCGTCGATTGCTCCACTAAGCGCTCATCGCAGCCAGCTGTTGAGCTAATCAGCGAAATACGCGAGAAATGCAGAGCAATACCATGCGAGGTTACTGTTTAGCAATTGCTAATTATTACACTAAAATGTGCCCTTGGCTGCTGGAAGAATGTTCCTTATATTGGACCATAACAATTATTTAACTTACTGCTTAGTAGCGTCATCCTAAATTTTGATTAAGCTAGATTATCCAAATACGAGATATTAAATTCATAGAAGGGGCATACAATTAGTCCTATGTAATTGAACCGTAAATTTTGACGTACCTATTTGTCCATCATGAAAAGATGGTCCCAGCTAAACTGACGTCCACAGGGAAGCAATTATAAAATCAACTCTGTCTACAAAAAAAAAAAAAAAACAACAATCGAATAACATCCAATGAAAATAATAACATATAAATACGTCTGGGATCTACCTGCCACATCACCCATCTGTTGTTTGTTCTTAGGCCAAAGATGGATGCAAAAGAAATAATGATTTTATTATGGGACCAGCAACATTGCTAAATCAGAAGCATGTATTAGGTCAGTTTTACTCATATGAATATATTTTTGTTATTGTAGAATCACCCTGTAGTTGTTTCAATTGGAGGTGTTTTATTTATGCTTCCATCAATTTCATGAAAAGTACCAAACACAATTCCGCCGTTTCGAATCAATTGGATCCAGCCCATTTCGCTCCAACGCATGGATGAGCATAACTGTGTCGTTCGGTTTCGAAAACATGACTTTAAAATTTTGCCAGATTTTGTCTTTCCGCTTTACATCGATCGATGTAAACATTTTTATCGTATAATTTGTGTTTTTTTTTATTTCCTCAACGAAAACCATTCCATCCATCTTTAATATAAACAAATTTGTACAGATAATTTTTTCTTCGTTTCGATTCGATCCGTTTTGATCTATTTCGGTACAATGTGCCCAATTGCACGAATGTTTCATATAAGCAAATTTGACATTTATGCAATTCAGAGCGAAATGGTAAAATAATGTTTCTTTCTAAGAACTACAGGAAGCATTTTGGTTGTATGCAAATATGTATAAAACGCGTGAACGAAGGGCAATTGTAAAATTTTCAGGGGAATCTTAAGTTGGATAGGGAAATTTTACTTTAGAGCAAAGACGCCAATATCATGATAAACAGCCGCAGGTGGGGGAAAATGAACAAATAAATGCTGGTATTTAAAAGAGCGACAAAACACTGTGCTTTAAAAAGTGTGCTTACTCTAACGTCCTTCATCGTAGATGTTTAAAACCAACTAATGATAGAGGTACAGAGAGTTGCTTAAAATCTGTGCAATTTTGAATGCATGGTTATTTAACGCTTTTGTAAAATTATAATCTGACTGCCACCCCTAACACCAAGTCCACGTCCACGTCCACTGCTGGTCAAAGCCCCCTACATGCTCATCCAACTAAATTGGGAGTTGTTGACACACCTGTGTATGCGTCCTGCCTGGAAGGAGAGCTTGAAGCAACCAGACACTTTCTGTATGCGATCGTCTTGCCTTTGTCCGATGCAGGCTGGATTCTTCTATCTGCGGATCAGATGAAAAGCTTACCCCACTTGTACTTTACGCGCTTCAATAAGAGGACAGAGATGTTTCGGTGAGCGGTCTTTTCTCTTTACCATTCATTTACTTATATGAAAGGAGACAAGAAGATAAATGTATTATATGGAAGTAAAACCATCTCCAGAATACCAATCCGAAGGTTCCGATCTAAACAAAATCCTCTTCAAGTTTCGCTAATAACCAAAGTTTTGCAAGTAGTGGATTATGGATCTTGTCGTTTCCTAGCCCAATAATCAGAGCTGAATTAATACTCAGGTGTGTACAAATAAATATTGAAAATAATATCAAAATAGTACTCAAGTATTATCATAGATAGCATGGCATAACATAGGAGAGTATATAGTTTGTGAAATGGCTTGTGCATTCCGAAATGCATCACAAAATGTTTTAGAGAGCGACAAGAGCAAATGTTACTTTAATAGTAGTATTGTGAACATTTGATAGACCCCTAACACGGTAGATGCGAAAATATATATCAAATTTGTATACTCTACTCTGGTATTGCATGCAATATTTAGTTCCTTAGTTATCTGTGGTATTATCTGCCTCTGCCAGTAATGTTTACATGTCATTAGGCTTTTCACGCAAAACGAATCTGTAAATTCACTTTTCGGAAAACGCAACAGGCACTAATCTCAGCATCAAGAAACCTTCCATAGCTACGCCTAAACCAAAGAGAAAACGTTACTTCAATACCAGACTAAAATCGCTGTTCACTGTAGTTTGAATAAGTCATGCCTACATAACATACATAACATCCATCGCGCCAAGGTGACAGAGCCCGTTTCTTTTGTATAATTGAAATTCATTTTGTAAACAAATATAAAGTGCATTATGAATCAAACTTTTCAGCACTATCCAAAGCTCCTGATATGCCTTTTATAATATTTAAATTGTGTATTTAAGCGAATGAAACAATTTTTGTATTATTATATTTTCTCATTACTTTCGAATCTCTTGTGACTTTCGACTACCGACTTAAAAATAAATGTTTTATACGCTGTGACTTGCATAACATTTCGCCCAAATTCCTGGGTTTATTCATCTAACAGCCTAACTGTATTGTATTTGATAATTTAATTACATTTCCACTGGAATGCAATGTCAAGAGATCTTTATATACATAGTAGAGCTCGTGCATGCCCTCTCGCTTGCAGAGAATTTCTGGATGATATTCATGGATTCCGGGTTTCGAACGTACAACGAACCTGAATAAGCAAATTTCAACCGTAATTGACTGTAATGGCAAAATCTCGTTACCCAGAATCTTCGTAAGTTTAATTGACGTTCAACACAAAACTTGATTACTCGCTTGGTTAACTACTGCACAAGGAGACATTTCGGCGCTCCACATTTACACGTACCACGACAAGGACTGAGTGGTAAAAGTGACATTTATAAAAGCGCACTGTCATAAATAAACAGGACTGGGATAGAAAAATTGTCTCAATATATCAAGAAAATTTTTGATTCCTTGAGCACCCCTAGACCACCAAGCGCTTTTAACTAATTGCACCACTCACCCCTTTCTTGAGCGTCACTAATTCAAATAGAAGCTGGATGGATGTCCCCGCACATGATTGAAATATTGCGACAAGTGATTAAAATACGTGCATCGACAGTTGATTAGTTGTTGTTAGCCACCAACCACTTCAGTAATTAACAAGATTGCCCCTTGGGAGCGAAGGGGATTAACACAAACGGTAAATATAGAGCCTGGTAATGAATCGAGCTAGAATAAGGACGGTACGAGAGGAGATCCCCTTAGTCAGATTGGAGTTTCATACAGTGAGAAATTACAGGTATCGTCCAATTTATTATTCAATATGTAACTATGAATCGTATTTAAATCTGCAGAGTGTGTAACCGTTAGAATAAAATTTGGTGAATCAGTACTTATTATATCATGACCTAAACAGGCTACCAGGCTATAAGTGATCGGAAAATTCTTTGTATAGTAACGACAAATCCGGAATTACAAAATTTTAATTGTTCAACATTTGCACTTCCAGCATTCTGCTTCTTGCCTTACTTTTTTCCGATTTTCAGGTATTTTCCAGCATTTTGTCTTCCGACTTTTTATCAGAGTTTCTGTCTTCCAGAATTTTGACTAGACTTAGCTCTTGCTTAGTCTCATCTAAATGTCAATTTCATGATGCTACGTTATTATTTCTTTTGGCGGTTAAAATGGCTAACTATACCTAGTGCTTAAGATTTACAAAATATATGCTCCGCAATTTCCTTCATACAGAAGCAATAGTCCTCCTCATCGATTTTGCCCCAACTTCAGTTTAATGTAGCTTGTTGAGGTAAAGAAATTCTTCCGCTTGCATTACCGCATGAAATATTTTCAACAACTTTTATCCTGGGTAATCTCCCTTTAACAAGGAATTCTTCGGATGCAATGATTTCTTCTTTTAACACCAAATAGTTTTAGTGCGATGAAAGGACACTATAAATCTTTCCTAGCCATACTGAGAAATACCCTTATTTCTGCTTAAGAGGAAACTAGGTTGTTGAAATAAAAGAAAAATAAGGGTTCAAGGCATTTAGAGTATCCCGATAGACCGCATTTATCTACATTCGATTTCAAACAGCTCATGCTATAGACAAAAGTCGCTACTTCTTTTCCAAGGTTGTTGCAAATTCAGTGTGCAAATATAGCATCTAATAAGCTCTGCGCAATTTGGCCAGTGCTCTGCTTCTTTTAATTGAATATTATAAGCTGTAGTATTTTTATACCCCAGATGAAATCTAGAGGGTATACAAAGTTTGTCATTTCGTTTGTAATGCATAGAAATAATGATGGATTGGACACCCACGCATAATATTAAATGTTATTTTGATTGTTGCATGTTCGTCTGTCCATCCGTCTGTTCATCCTCACCATAACTCGAGAACGCATATACTTAGAGAGTTGAATTCTTGCACACAGGCTTAAAAAGATAAGAGTAAATTTAGGTTCGAAAATGGTTCAAACGATTCGGGTAAGTCCTTGTGAGGTTACCACATAAAAATTTCGTTTTCTCAATATATATTTTGATACTGTCTGAGAACGCGAAACGTAGAGAGCTGAGATTTTGTACACTGCGGTTTCATAAAAATAGTAATTATAATTTCAAAAATGAGCTAAATCACCCAACCCCTTTTTGGTGTTGCCATAGAAAAATTTAGGACTTTTACGTATACTGTGAAAACGATCTATCCTAGACGTTTTATTGTACTAAAAAGTTCTTCAGAATATGAAATCATATGAAATTTGTTATAATTATTTTTACAAATCAACGAACCGTTTTAAAAATATACGAGAAATCCACTTCAAAAATTAAACCGATGGGTGACCATACGAAATTTTATACGGACATTCATCTATGATATCACAAGAATTGGTTTGAGACCCATTCCAGCTTTTTAACTTGTTTGTGTTGTAGATTCTGCTGACTTACATTATTTTGAGCCACAATGTCATAGAAAAAGTCAGCATAGATCCAAATATTAAAGCATATCCAATACATCATTTTAGATTTCACCTCTTTTCCGAAAATATAATGTATAATAATAAAATAGTAAGTAGGTATTTATATAAATATGATTCTTTTATTGGTTTGTAACATATAGAAACAATGATGTTAAACTTAAACTTATATGTAGATTTTCCTAAAAATAATTATACCACAAAATCGTGCGGGCTGGGCATAACGGCCAATAAAGAGATCTTTGATAATCCTGCCAACACATATCTTGATGCCTGGACGACATAATCACATGAGGATTTTCTTCTTTTCATAGATGTAAATTATGAAAATTGATAATACCATCTCTTGTAAATCCATGAAAGGAAAAAAGAAAGGGTTGGTGGCACATGTTTCGAACAACCAATCACAACAAGTTTCTCGTAGTCTCAATTGCCATTCATGTTTGCAGATGGTACAGATAAAGGTAATAGGTTCTTAAAATCTATCACATAGTTAAATGAGCAATACTTTCTGCGAAAACAATTCCTGAGTACGATTACCAGCATTTTCCTCAATACGATTCAACGCACTTTTTCCAAGTTCAATGTTCATGTAGTTCGTCGTCCGTTGAAAACTCCGGCCAGCGGTCTTAAAAATTCTATTTACTTTATCCTATGGTGCAGCCTTTGGAATGTTTTCATTTGGTAAATATCAATGTGAGAAAAAAATGCGTGAAGTCGTCTCTTTCTCCAGCAACATTACATTATACTGTACGACACATTACATGCATGTCTGATATTTCTTCAAATGATTAATATTTTATTTTATACAAATAATTACAAACCCTTACTAATTATTTTAAAATAAATAGCTTTCTAGACTGTCACGACAGAAAACAAGCACGAATTACTTCATAATGGTCTGTACACCTACAGTAGCTACACTCAGGAAAAATTCAACCTATCAAATTGATAGTTTTGCAACGTTAATTACTAAAAACATTAAATTGGAAAGCAAATGTGATAAATTAGAAGTAATAATGTCAAGTTAATATTTTTACATTGAAGATTTACATTAAAAAGGTTAAAGTCACGTTTCTCTCATAAAATGTACGTTAAACTATTAAACTTTAATTAACATTGACTTATCAAAAGAAACTATCAAATGTAGTCGTATTTTCCAGAAGAAACTTTTTC
This sequence comes from Dioctria rufipes, assembly GCA_963924295.1. Classification (NCBI taxonomy): domain Eukaryota; kingdom Metazoa; phylum Arthropoda; class Insecta; order Diptera; family Asilidae; genus Dioctria; species Dioctria rufipes. Next base: position 108,508,595 of record OZ002740.1, read on the forward strand.
GTTTTGGATGATAAAAATATACTTTAAAATATCACTAATCGAGTATTATCAATTATACATGAAAATATTGTAAAATCAATATTTTTATTTTAAAATTTGCTTTGATCTTTTTATTTTTATAGTCAAAATTATTCTTCTTATAATATAATATTACACATACATATATCCCAGACTCCCAAATTTTGCACAAAAATTTCTTAGGAAATTCTAGTCGGCTTATTAACATGTAGTTTTATAAGTTTGTATAGTGAAACTTTCAAAGGGATAATTCGTCACGTTAATATCGAAATATAAGATAGCAATTTTACATTTTGCAATATTCTTTTGATATTTTTCTTTTCAAGTTAATAGGCCAACATTTCCATTTAATAATTATGACGTGATAAATTAACATAACGGTATATTAAAATTACAAGTGGTAATATCAAATTGAATTGCATGTTATTCATACATAAAGAAAAATTTTACACTTGCAAGCACTTATGCACGAGCGCACGGGATAGACTTGTCATTTTAAGTCACTTCGTCTTCTGCCCTTATACTCGCTGTATCGTGATTCGGGATCGCTCAGTTCAAATTCAAGTTCTTTATTTGCGCTAAATGAATTGCTGGATCGCTCAGCTAAACTAAATAAGTATGTATTCAGTTGCAGACAGTTTGTTTTGTGTGTGCAATTAGTCGGGTTCGTACTTCGCTGTACAAATTTAGTGGTTTTAATTTATCTGATTTCTTTTACAAATTAATAATGCGGAATGACCGAATTTTGGTCTGCAGATGCAGGATATATCCCCAACGGGGACTTCGATAACTTTTCAACGAGTTTTGTCGTTGGTTCAACGAATGAACAGTTAAGCGCGGAAAACAGCTCGAATTTAAGGCAACTCCCCGCAGAAAATAATGATTTAAAATCTATCTTGGATGTGTGGAATTTAAAGGAAACGTTGTCTACTCTTACAGATGAGTAATAAGAGCAATTTTCCAAAATTGTTATTGTTTAGTTGAATGCGTAGGTACGGTTCTATTATTCAGTGTTTTGTTTCGAGTGATTTGAAAGTGTTTTAGCAAGTGAAAATAATACCGAAATGCTTTTTCTGGAAAATATCTGGTTGACGGTTCTAAGAGTATGACTTTACGATAAATTCCGATTAAATTACTCAATTTATTGTACGGGATACAATTAATATATAATTAAAAAAATATATATTAAAGGAAGTTATTATGTTACAGTGAATCGTAAAATATTAACTTTTTACTTTACTTATTTTTTTTTAATGTTCTCTACGGTTCTAATCAATACCAGATGCTTATAATTTTGAAGTGTTCACTAAAGTTTCTGAAAATATCTCAACATAGCCCCGTTCACTTATAAAATACTAACTTTACATCACCAATACTTGCTTAAGCATATAACCTTCATAATAGAAATAATTTTAGAATTAAAAATTTAGTATTCTTCAAAGTTAAGTCAAACTTGTTCTGTATAATGTTAGCTAATATATATACGTAATACAAATAATAATTGCAGCTTATGGAGTCACATAGAAGATATCGAGCAAGTTTTTCCTGGAAGAGAAAATATTGGAATAAAAGATGAACTAAGAGAAAAACTTCTTTGTGGAAATTAAAAAATGTAAATTAGACACTGTGATGGGAATTAGTGCATTTATATTATTCAAAACATTTCTAGTTTCCAGATAATAATAGTACATTAACGGTAAATACTAGTGTTTCCGACTGGATCAAGGAGCTTCAGGTGTAGTCTGATCATCAAGAAGTTACATGTGCTGTGGCTGTGAGTAATTATATAATATTATTAAGCCATAGCAAGAACACTAACTCTTATCGCTCTGTGCTTTGTCTTATCTACATATCATACATAACTAGTATTTCCAGACATTTTAGTTATTTAAGAAGGATGTTCTAAGTATTATAATTATTTTGGTATAAACAAAATTTGCTTGTGAAAAACCCGGGTTTCGAATTGAAACAAAAATTAAAATAACTAAAATTTATTGCTGATATTACTATTCCAAAACAAGTTTCAAGTTCTGTATTTTTTATAATTATAAAATATAGTTTTCATAGAAACAAATAATAAATATAACCGCATATCTGTAAGATAATCTAATCTGTAGACAGAATTAAAAATAACTAAATAAGTACTTACTTCCGTCCTGCAGAACTCGGCGGCAGCCTTTGGTATTCTTACCTCTGTAAATTTTATGATTCGTTTTATTACACGAGTTTCACCAATTGGTATCTTGATCGTTCAACAGTACTTGTTGCATTTCAGGGTTAAATTGTCTTCATTTCGTGGTAATAGAATTTTTCTATCTCTGATAAGTTCGTTTTCTAGATAACATTTTTGTTCACCAGTGTATATCTTACTATTACATACCTAAAGCACGACCATCTTAGTGTTATTTTACTAAACTTTTTAAACTTGTTGAAAGCATATATGTATATACATATATGTATAATTATTTGTCTTTCTATTTTTGATCTTTGCATGTATAATGTATTAGACATTTTAAAATCAATCAAAGCTGGAGAAATTATTTTGTCCTATTAGTCAACATATCAAAAAGTAGGAAAAGGTTAAAGGCGAGCTTTATTAAATTGCTTCGTTGAACAATATTTTAGCTTAGAGAGTACCGAATATGCCATTCCAAGCCCGCAGATGATGTGTAAGCACGCTGAAGAAATCCATGAAATTTTTCCATCTGAAGACAAGGCTTTGTATTATATTTCTAGAAAGGATGCTGAAAAACCAAACCCAATCGGACGATTTTACAATCGATTTAATAATATCAATAGAAAAAGAAAATTTGAAAAAACCAGATGTTTGTCAGACAACCAAGCTAACAGCATCTTGTTCCAAAGCCCAACCGTGTTTTGAAAATGAGGAAGAGCTTAATTCAATTAAAAATAAAATGAAAATTATGTTAAATACCGAAAGAGATTCAGTTGCCCTATGGTCTCAAACATACTTACGAAAGCTGCACTGCTGAACATCTCTCACCAAAATTTTTGAAGAGTGGCCATTTATGTCGCAAGAGCGGGGAGGAAAATTTTTAAGAATGTCAAGTACCGCATGGTAACAAAAATTAACTTTCGTTTTTAAAGATTGATATCGACTTTTTTTGGTCTGAGGTATCCGTCCAAAAACTTCGAACTGGTGAACAAATGGGAAGATTTTGAAGAAAAACTGCTAAGATTCTATTCAGATGGAATAAAGGATAAGAATTAAAAAGTGAGAATCAAATGCCTTCATGCTCTAAAAACCAAAGGTTAGAAATTAATTTACAGGAACCTGTTCCATTTTCTAATAGTAAAGTTTGCAGTCTTTCAAAAGAAGAAATACACAATATGCCAGGATTTGAATATATATTATTAATACAAAATTTGTCTGATAATTGTAAAACTTTCTTGACTACTTTGTATATGAAAAACAATTGTTGTAGAAAAGACGTTGTTGTTATTCAACAACAAATTACAACCTTAATTATGTCAAATATGGTTACTTGCATTAAGTCTAGACTTTTGAATTACATTCCAGATAACGAAAAGCATTTCAAGAAATAAATTCTCAGTTTTTTTTAAAACTTACTAAAGTGAAAGTAACGTCAAGGGATGCATTATGCCCATTGAATTACAAATACATAATTTTTTTGAAATATCAGCTGTTTTAAATCTTTCTTTAAGAAATATTAATGATTATCTTCAAGAGCAGACTATTGCACACTTTGTCAATGGAAGTCTATTTAGAGAAAAGCTGTCACAATATGAAGGGAAATTGGTCATTCCTTTTTTTCTATACTTAGACGACTTTGAAATTAATATTCCTTTAGGAAGTCATGCCAGTGCAGATTCAATGTGTGGAGTATACTATTCATTTCCTACTATATCCCAACATTTGCGAGTTGGTGCCCGCTTGCTACGCTGCGTTTGGGAGGGGGGGGGCAAAGGAGTTGAATTGGAAAGGAGTGGTGGTGGGATGGGAGGATGGGGTAGCTACTATATGAAAAAAGAATGAAGAGTAGAGCAATGTGCGGCTTTAATTTTTGAATTTTTCCATTTTCATTTTCCCTTTAAATAGGGGTGATGGGGGGGGGGGGGGGGGGGAAGGAATGGTCCTATTAGCATGAAGTAAATTGTGAAAAATGGCAGACATCTCAAAGATTAATATGGCTGCAATAACATGTTGGAATATGTTAGTTGAAGAAATTCCCGATAGGTGTAATAATTTAGCAAAAATGTGGATTCAGCAATTCAAAAATAACGGTTTTTGGCGGCAAATTGACGAAAAGGTGAGGTGGATTGCAGATTATTGTTGCGATCAAAGTTCATATCACACTAATCACTGTATGCAGTGAAAAGCCTTTCGCGTAACAGGGGGTTCCACCCACCGAACCCCCCTGGTTAGATGAAACAGTAATTGTAATTAAGGACTCATATAACAGTATTTTGTTATTACCTAAAGCAGTGGGATGGAAAAATTTAACATTGTGGATCCTCGTTAAATTGCTAACTTCGAATTGCACTGATCACTATATTTAATAGAAAGCCTTTCACCTAATGCCGGGTTCCACCGCCCGAACCCCCCTTGTTAGATAAAAGAGTAATTATAATGAAAGAGTCATATGATAAAATCTTATTATTACCTAAAGCGGAGGGATGGAACAAATTAAGATTGTGCACGTCCGTTAAATTGCAAACTTTGAGTTGCACTGATCACTATATTTAATGGAAAGCCTTTCGCCTAACGGGAGGTTCCACCCCCGAACCCCGCTGGTTAGATAAAAGAGTAATTGTAAAGAAGAAGTCATATAATAAAATCTTATTATTACCTAAAGCAGAGGGATGGAAAAACTTAAGATTGTAGATCCTCGTTAAATTGACAACTTCGAGTCGCACTGATCAATATATTTAATGGTAAGCCTTTCGCCTAACGGGGGTTCCACCCCCCGAACCCCCTAGTTAGATAAAAGAGTAATTATAATGAAGGAGTCAATAGATAAAATCTTATTATTACCTAAAGCATAGGGATGCAAGAAATTAAGATTGAGGACGCTCGTTAAATTGCTAACTTCGAGTCGCACTGATCGCTATATTTAATAGAAAGCCTTTCGCTGCCGATTATGTACTCAGGTTAAATATATGCTTGTAACTATTCGAGGGGATGTCCTATTGGACTGAGATAAATTTTCTAAAATAGCAGATAAACCTATGATTATTATACCTAAAAAACATGTTGGAAATAGTTCAGGAAAATCCCGCTAGGTGGCACCATTAAGCAAAATTCTGGAAATTGTAATTCAAAAATAACAGTTTTTGACGCCAAATCGAATACTGTCTTTTAAATTAATTAAACACATTTCATGTGACGAAAAATTATTCTGTTGCTTAGTACACCATCTATTTGAAGGTTTATGTAAATTTTATTACGTTTTATAAGTAAATCTAAAATAGTTTCTATTGAAGTTTTAAATTACAGAAAACAAATGTTTAATTATGGGGAAACCGAGACAGGTAATCTTTCTCCACCGATTGATTTAAATCATTTCAAAAATAGAAAATTAGAAATGTCCGCTTGAGAGATGTGGACATTTGTTCACTTCCTTACTCTTATTATAGGCGACTGAGTATCTAAAGATGATGATATCTGGAAGTATTTTATAATTCTCTTGCGAACAATAGATTTACTTTTAAGATCCGAATATGACACAGAAATATTAAGCGAATTACGAATCCTGATTGAAACCCACAACAAGCTTTACATACAACTTTTTAATGATGTTTTAAAACCTAAATATCATTTCTTATATCATTATGTAACAACAATTATTCAAAGTGGACCTTAAAATTTTTATGGAGCTATCGCTATGAATCAAGCATAGAGAAGCCAAAATTTATGCAAGAAGCATTTCTTCAAGAAAAAGTATCGCTTTAAGTTTAAGCACAAAAGCTGCATTATAATTTTCCAACTTTTTGACAATAAATAGGTTAGGACTTTAAAAAAATTTCAGCTTCGATGGTATGACCAGCTTTAATTTAGAAGAACAAAATTATTTTCAATCTGTAAAAAACATATGTAAAGTAGATGTAGATATGAGAAATCTGTTTGCGGTCAAGACAATAACGTTTAAAGGAACTTTATACAAGAAAGGGTATTTTTTAACAAAACCTTTTAAAGATATTGCTGAAATATTTGAAATTAAGGAATTACTTTTAACAAAAGACAATCATCCTCTGGTCTTGGGCGAAAAAACTGAAGTAATAACTTTTGATAATCATTACCAATGTTATTTAATAGGAACATTTGTTTTTGTTGAATTAGTATACTTTCCTGGACCACCTATTCATACATATTAACTCTAATGGTGACAAATTTATTAGAAATAAGATTTTCTAGTATTAAGAAAACATTGTATCGGAAGTTAATATATTATATTCATTTAATCCAACAAAAAGACTTTTTCTTATCAAATAAACCTTAGAAAGTTTTGTTTTCAGTGATATTAATTTTAGTTCACCAAAAAGGAAATGAATAAAAGTGGAACTGTTATTCATAATAACAAAACCAAGGGCTACGTGCTGTCAATGTGCAGTTACTGCAGTAGATTGCGCAATTTAGCTTAATCCATGAAATTTCTGAATTTGAAGCATGCACCCAATTGCACCGCTATAGATTACAGTTTGAAGTTCTTAACATTAAAAGATTGTTATCATTTTGATAGTTTTTTAATGTAGCCCCTACTGTTGTTGGATAGTTTTATACTGGTCGCATAAACGATTATTATCATATTAATAGTTTTTAATGTATTACTTCATACTTTATTGATCCGAAAATCATTTTAAAAATATAGTTACGAATTTATAAAATGACGATAATTACGTAAAATTTATAAGAAGTTTATAAAGTATACTTTCAAATATATAGTTTTCATATTAATCTTTAATAATTGTCAATACATAAGTGAAATTTTTATTATGTATTTTATATGAAAAGTATTACCTTAATATAACTGATTTTTATAATACTCAACGTAAAATTAAATTTTTTTTTTATATTTTATTTTTTGCATTGTTGATTGCTAAAATAATGAAATATTGATAAGTACCATAATATGAGGGTAATATTTTTCTCTATGGCTGAAAATTATGGGCAAAAAACGTTAATTTTACGGTGGTTTTATGAAAATATATTTTTCAGTGTGTATATGACCTTTACCTTGCTTTAAAATTGGTAAGTGCGGTACATCAAATAAAAGGTATAATAAATAAAATGTATGGTAACAAAGCATGGATGATACCTACCACCCTGTGAAATATTGAGGACGGGAGAAAAATTTAACTCAGTTAAGATAGATCACTGAACGGCCAATTTATTTTTGTTTTATTCCTAACATTACTCGCTTTCAGTCTGGGTAATTTAGTTTTAGAAAAGTTCTCACATGGTCGAAAATCGGAGATTCATCTGTTTTGAAAATCAAAAATATCTACAAATGGCCATGAAAGACATCCTTCAATTAATACTTTTTAGGAAAGTCCGACAACATTAGTCTACCTTAAGTGTTACCAGAGTTAGAGTGGAAATTTTTTTTGCAACATACTAATCACTAAATTACACGGTATTTATCATACAAATGTATAATTATAATGCCACGTGCAATTTTGAAAATCTAATGATTTCTTTTCAGTAAAAATAAGAAATAAAAGTAGTAAATTAAAATTTAATAATGAAGAGTTCCTCCTTTTTTCAGAATAACTTTAGAGAATTTGGCCTTCATACTATTGATCAGATTTTGAATTAAATTCAAGTCAGTGGCAATCCATTCCTCCATTTTTTGTGTTTTTTAAGTTCTCAACGGAATCGTATTGACGATTTTACGTGAAGACTTGGCGGACCAAGAATTATAAATTTAAAATAACGATTTTCGATTTTTTATTGATCCATAGAAATAACTATACAAACAAAATCGCAATCGCAAATCTTGTAAGAATTTATTAAAGAGTCGGGTTACCTTCATCGCGGCGCACTTTACACATATTTGGTAAATATTTTGAAAACTATTAATTTCTTTTAAAACTTAAAAGAAAATCTTCCTTAAAACCATTGTTGTTATCTATATAATGTTTATATGTTAATTTGAATGTTTCTGCCTTTGCTTTTGTTGATGAAAAACTTTTCTTAACGTATCATTCTAAAGAGAAAATTTAATGATATTCCTGCCATATATACTTTCTAATGAAATACCGATGGCAAATTAAATTTACTGAGTTTGTTTTTTTTACTTCGAATTTTGTAATCTTTTACCATAGAGAAAACAGTATATGCTTTAACCCTGCAGTCTACATCATACCCGGACCTTCTTGTTGATATACCAAATGTACAAATTCACCTCCTTGTTATTAAGGACAAAAGGTATTGAATAGGCGTGTGGTATGAGATATAATACAGGGAAATAAGATGGGAAAAAGGCAGATAAGTCCAAGTGAAGAGTGTTTATGTTTATTTTACTTTTATTTTAAAAATAAAATAAATAAGACTACTGAAGTACAAAAGAGTTGTACATTTACAATTTTTTTTGTGTTTGTGCTTCAATTATATTTTCACAAATATGACAATTACAGCCGTTATTTACACTGTGAGGAACGCACACTGGTTTTTTTACAAATATAGCAACTGCTTCCTGTCTATGGTTGAGACTTCTTTTTCATACTGAATATGAAACATGAGCCCGTATGACCGAATGCATTTCCGGAGGTGGTGGAAACTGTTGTATCAGTAGCAAGAGATACTGGCATAGAAACCGAGCTCCACAAATTAACGCATTAGTAGCATGTAATGCCTTTTCTCAAAATAAATTGTTTCATTACTTGTGGATTTTCGAACTGAATTACCATATGTGGCTCCAGTAAGCAGCCACTTAGTTCATGGAAAAATTTACGCCGAACGTCACATTTACTGTAATCAATTCCTTTTGAGTCCATTATCTCCTTTTATGTAATTTGAGCACCCGAAGCACCCAGAGGTCCAAGATATTATAAAAAATGACCAAAGGCCAACGTTTTGTTTTATGTTTGGAGCTATAATTCAATGCATTATGTCCATGACATCAACGCCCCCCCCCCCCCCTTGTGCTCAGTATAATGTAGTATAGCCTGGGTCCTATTTTTTCTTTTTAATTACGCAATAATAACTCCAGATATTATATACGGGTGTTGCAAAAGTATGGTTACATGCGTTAAACTGAGGAAGCTGGGACCGAGATAACAAAAAAATTCTTATACAGTTTTGCCCCACATTACGTTGTTTCCGAGTTATGCTGGCAACACTGTTTTGTGTATAGGTAAGTGTAGACTTTTGAATTTTAATGTATATATCAGCAAGGAAATGGCCTAGAACACTTTCTTACAGAAGACATGTCATTTAATAGCACTCAGAATGAGATCTACTTTAGTATCATTCACGGCCCAAGGGAGGTACTTACCAACCCAACCTCAAAGCCATAAAATGTTAACTTTTTTGCCCCATCGGTCAAAAGACCCAAGTAAATTCATCGTCTGCTATCCGAAAACAATTCCCAAAGTTTCACATTTTCGCCTTTACGTACAAAGCTATTTAATATATATATTTCATAATCTTTCACTGCCGAGATTTGCACGCGTTTCAATGATTTAACATTCTCCCAAATTTCAGATTCGTACATCAGCTCCACTGACATCTGTAACATGGACTGTATCATTTTCTTTCTTGAGGGGGACATATTTTGTAGGCAGGATTGTCACAATTATCGTACTTTCAAATTTCATTTTCGTTTTAAAATTCATATTACAAGATCAAAAAATTCGAAATATATTCGAAATTATTGTTTGCACTGGAATCTTATTTTCTATAACATCAAATAGACCTTAAACTCGATTTTTAAGGAAATTAAATTCAGCAAATGTTTTTTTACGTATTACTAAAAGTAGGTGGGGACAGAGAAAAGTTCGCAAATGTTGTATTGCCATCAATTTTTATTCTATAGGTTCGTTTGGAAAATTCCCTGACTGATACTGAATTGGTGGATTCCTTATAGAACTTATGATTTGAAGTTCCGCGGAATGAATTTGTTAAACCGAAAAGAGAAATCATGTTAATGTAAGGAAACTCAGTAGTGTCAGGGGTTCATGCTATACATGTTAGTAGCCAGGCCATTTTCGAAAAAACATCAGTGACAGACGGACGGACGCAAAAGCTATCTTATAAGGGTTCCGTTTTATTTTTTCTTTTAGTTATGGAAGCCTAAAAATTAATTTTTTTATTGGTTTTTCTGCAAAAAGCAATTGTTATTCATTTATATAAGTATTTACATACTTATTTACTTATTATTTTAGTTGAGAGGTATAGAAACACATATGAGGGCCTCAAAGGTAAAGGTGTACAAGTAAAAATTGAGATATATGCATAAATGCAAACTAGATATACTCAAAATATTAGTCGCAAAGAGATATAACTAATTTCCTATTCCTTCCTATAGGGAAGGGGGTATAAGTGATTGTAAAGGATTAAATTATTACCTTTTTACTAAACCAAGAATCTCCGAACATTATATATATTAAGCACAGATTAAGATATGCGGATTAGTTTTATTATAATTGCAAAAAAGTTAGACTTTAAACAGAATTTAGGATATCCAAATCTTTAAAACTGTGCTTGTACCCCTTGGCTTTTTATATAAATTTTTATTTTAAACTTAAACAGTAAATATACGAGTCAATTAAAATTAATTCAACCACTATAATTTCAATCAATGGTGGCAACCTTGATTAGGAGTAGCTCGGGAGGGAGTACTTTCGTACCCTATTTACCACTTAAAGCTTACGAAATCACATTATAGCGAACACATACAAAATTTCCTAAATAATATAAAAAGATACAGAGAAAATGATCCCCATGAATTACCGCAGTATAATATGCCTAACCCAGGGATTATATGACTCAGTAAAACTGACACTGACCGATTCTTACACTGACAAAGCCTACTGACTAATCAGTACTAACCAGATTTCTGACCAGTCAGTACTGACTATAAACTGGCAAACGTAAAATTAAAATTGAAGAAATCATTAGAAATGCATATAGAAGACCGCTTGACGATTTTTATAATAACTGCGTAGTCAGTTGAACGAACACAACGCGTTTGTAGTCAGTAAAATTGGCATACGAATTCAGTACTGATCTTCAGTTCTACTGAATTGTGTAATCTTTGGTTAATGGCTTTGTAGATGACGCATTCGAGCAAAGACACATAATTGCTTTACTACATTTAGTACGAATTTAGTAGGGAGACCCGCTTTTTTGCAACATTATTGTACATGTATCACTGGAAAATGAGATAGTTGCCTGTAAACATGTCAAAGTTCCAAGACACTCGCCACCACTTGCAAATATCAAGTGCACAAAATTTATCATTTATAAGATCCGGGTGAAAAAGATAAGCTACCACTCTCAAAGAAGAACGTTGCTCAACGTTCAAATTTTACCACTCTCGAAAGTCAAACGAGGTACTAAATTCTTTATTTTGCTTTGGTTTGTAAATGGGGGAAATGTAAAACTTCCGTATCATCCATTTCGGTTAGTAAAAATAGCGAAATACATTTTATTAAAATTCACGAATTCACCATAAATTCTAACTTTGCAAAATACAGGAATTAAAGCGCTACGTACTTTGCGTCTATTTAAAATAGCAGTCACAGAATGGATGCTATAACTTCATGCAAAAGTTAAGAAATAATAAACCAAGCTAAGATACCAGCACAGAATGGTAGGAACAACATAAGGAAAAGAGCGAAAGGCATGAGTTGATCACACAAATTATTGCCAAATCGCCAATGAGCTTGAAGGTTCTAAAAGCTAAAACTGTGCTCAGATATAGGAATTGTATTCTATTCTAGGTCTGATGTACGACTTATAGAGTTAGATTCGATGGGACGAAATATTTCTTATACATTTTCAGAAATCTAAGACATTTTGATACCTCTTTGGCAACAGAGAATATGTGATCTATCCAGCTTAGTTTACAGGAAATATTAGTGCCTAGAATGCACAAAGACGGTGTACCGTAATCCCGTGCTCCATCAAAATAATGGGAGCGTTAAAGTCATGATATTGTTTTAAAGACATGAGACAGCTTTGGGACTTAGATGTCTTGAATTCGACGCGATTCGCTTTACCTTAAGCGATGATATTACGAAGGTCGTTAATCAATGATCTAATCATGCAAACTCAATTTATAGCTGTGGAATTCTCCCTAGAGAGTGTTAAAGCAGTCACTGAAATCAAGGGTACTGTGATAGGCAAAACGATGGATAGACTTAAATGTAAGGAAAATCAGATTAAGAAGAGGGATGGAGAGATAACAGAACCCTGAGGCACACCTGCATTTATAGCATCAGGTTCTGGTGAAAACCTATCTAGTAATCATGCAAACTCTATTTATAGCAGTTGAATTCTCTCTAGAGAGTGTTAAAGCAGTCACAGAAATCAAGGGTACTGTGATAGGCAAAACGATGGATAGACTTAAATGTAAGGAAAATCAGATGATTAAAGAAAATTAAGAAGACGGATGGAGAGAAAACAGAACCCTGTGGCACACCTGCGTTTATAGCATCAGGTTCTGGTGAAACACTATCTAGTACAACCGGTATTACGCAATCAGATAAGAAGTTTCCAATCTATAATAAAAGAAGAGTGAGAGACCAGGTGCTTTAAGTTTAACTAAAAAGGCTGAATCACAGATTCTATCAAAGACATTTGAAATATCTTGGGTAAGGATTTTGGACCACAACAATTGTGGAGACTAGGGCTCCAACCTTCCCTAAGAAAAGCCAGCACGTCTCTAGACAAGCGTCCAGTCCGGAAGCCATATCGGCGATCATTGATGAGTTGTTTAGTTTCTAGATACTTCATTAATTTTTGGTTAATAAAAGATTCAAAAAACTTTGAAAGAATCGAAGTGATTGCAGTTGATCGATAATTTGAAGGATGACTACCTTCTTCTTTCTTGGGAATAGGTTGAACGTGAGCTACTTTCCAACAAGTTAGAAATTTTCTTATCGAATAAGACAAGAAGAATAGTTTGCGCAGAGGTTTAGCCAAGGAAGAGGCACACCTTTTAATTAACAGGGGTGAGAAACCATCAGGACCTATGGCTTTAGAGATGCTTATCCTCTTAATGATCTTGAACAGATCTCTCCTAAGGATGTGTATTGGATCTTGTATACATCCACACGGGAGATGCAAAATAGGTGTCTGTGAAGTTAATAGAAAACGAGAATTTGAGGCGAATCTACCATCTAAAATATTGGCTTCACCCGGGGCGTCAACAAGCACTTCACAATTGTTAAGTAGGGAAGGTGTAGAGGAATTGGCGAAGTTGTTCCTGATGGTTTTGACCAGGACCAAAAGCTTTTGCTATACTCGATTCCAAGATTCTTAGTCTAACATTTCTGTTAAAAAGAAATTTTTCTCTCCGTCAGTCCTGTCGACTTGTTTCAATTCTGGACATGAATACAATCATAGATGGCATAAGAACTAGTCGCATGCCATACTAGAGCAGAGTATACAGATTGTGAAATGGGTAGTGCATGCTGGAATGGATCATAACATGTTTTAGAGAGTGCCGAAAGCAAATATTTTTATAATATCAGCTTTGTATACATTTAATCGATTTCCACAACACTTGAGATACAAAAAAATATGAATCATTCAACGTATACATCATTTCAAATATTGTGGTCCATTCCGGAATGGACCACCCAGCCACATACATTTTTTATAGTTTTTTGGTACTGCATGAGACATCTAGTTCTTGTTCTAGTTCTTGTTCTTGATACAATTGATACGCTCGAAAAGCAGACTCGTTCGCTCTTATTACTTGGTTGACTTTGGTGTTGTTGCGACCTGTTGGTTGGTTGTTGTTTTGTCATGACATCTCTGGAGTAGACGTGTTTTTGTAAGCTCTGCTTTTATTGCTATTTTCCGCGAATTCTATCCGAAATATTCAATTAAGTATCCAGCAATATAGTTTCATATCTGTATACGACGTAAATAATTAAAATAATTAATTAATTTGTTAACATCTGAAGTGTGTTATCAGTTTGTTTGTTTTTTGTAATTATTCGCCATGAGAAAGAACGAGATTGCGTATTCTAAACAAGTCTCCAAAGTACCAGCTCAAAACTCTCCCGCTGCAACGAGAGGTGCAGTGAGGAACCAGCGGAGTGAGGTTGACGGTAGCGTCTGCCCTCAGTCTAGCAGATCGAGTTCAGTTAGTTCTGTTGATCGCTTTGAACTTCTTGAAAAAACTCTAGTAAACAAGCTGATCGATGTCATATCGGAGAGGTTTGAAGCATTTGAAGATCGAATTACCCAAAAAATTGATAGCATAGTGTCATCTACTCAGAAGGAAATTGCAGAAGTTAACAACGATCTTGAACACCTTAAAGCTGAAATTAATACGATTCGCATCGAGCTTGATTGTGTACACCGTGAGAATAGACTTTCTGATGCATTGATCACTGGTATACCTCATTGCCCCGATGAAAGTCCCCATTAGCTACTCTCAGATATTTGTACCAAAATTAATCACGTTTTATCTCCGTATGCAACCGCATTTCGAATACAGTCACGTCATCAAGGGAAAAGTAATGTAAAGAACAAGCCGTTAATTGTGAAGTTCTCTTCTACGTGCGAACAAAGAGAGTTTATTCAGAGATTTAAGAGGCATGGTCATTTTAAGTTAACCGAACTCAGTTCAAAATTTTTCTCTGATAGCAGGATTAATGTTTTCGAAAGTTTAACGTAGCATAATAGTCAGATTTTGAGATGTGCTTTGAAGCTTAAAAGGGAAAATCGCATTCACGCTACTTTTACCCGACGTGGAAATGTTTATATTTGTGTTAAATCAGATGATTCACCTGTTATTGTTCCAGCACTGGACCTTTTGTTTGATATGGTCGGCGAAGTAATTAATGCAGAGGAATAATATGTGACTGTTCTTTAACTTTGTTTTTTTTCTCTCGTTTTTATTTTTTTTTGTGATTGTTTTGTATTTCTGAATTTTCCTGAATTTATTTAATTATTGAATTTCTTTATTGTAAATTTTCTTAATTCTGATTATTATTATATATATATTTTATGTGCGTTATGTTGACTGGAATTTTCGCTTCTAGCAGGTCTGTTGGTTTCTGTGCGCGGATGATTTTGGATGATCGGTAACGTTTTATCACTGGACGTGGTGAGGGTGCCTGTCAATGTTTTTTCTTCTCGATTTAATGGTTTAAATCTAACCTATCTCAATGCTAGAAGTCTGCGTAACAAGGTCGGTCTATTGTAGGACATTTTCTCTGGGTCACAAGTTCATGCTATACTTATCTACGAAACTTGGCTGAATGAAAATATTTCTTCACAAAGCTTGTCTTTACCTAATTACAGCATTTTTCGGAATGATCGTGTCGGCCGTAATGGAGGAGGAGTTGCTGTCTACGTGCATAATTCCTTAGAAGCATCTGTGATCAACTCTTCTTCTCCCGGTGATAAAATTGAATTCCTTTGCGTCGAGTTAGATACGGGTTTTGAGAAATGTGTGTTTATTAGTACTTACTGTCCTCCTAATTGCTTCAACATTGATGCAGATACAGAGTTTAAAGAATCTATATCACCATGCATTTTATGTAGTCGCAATGTCGTTCTCGGTGGTGATATGAATGTGAACTCTCTCTGCGAAAACGCAGATAACTTACAATATCTATTCCAGACTTTAAACCTTGAAAAAATCAATAATCAACCAACCTACTTTAATACATCAAACCCATCGCAGCTTGATTATATGCTCACAGTGGACTTCGATAAAGTTCAATTTCATAGTCAAATTAGCCCTCCTAGTGAAGTCGACCATGACTTTCTTATTTTAAATTATAAGCTTAGATCGAAACCTTTGTCAAATGAACCAGTCAGTACTTATCGTGATTTTAAGTATGTTGATTATATTGGCCTGCGTGCGGAGTGCCGGGGTTAACTTGGGATCCTATTTATTCATCCCACTCTATCGATCTGAAAGTCGACTCTTTCCTACAAATACTTACTAGGCTGTACAACAATTATGTTCCTATTCGAAGCTTTCGTTTTAAGCCTTCCAAATGTCCATGGTTAACCAGTGAGATTCGTCATATTATGGCTGAAAGAGATTTTCTTTTTAGCCGATACAGGCAGATGCGTTGTCATGTGATGCTCTCCAGATACAAAAAGGTCCGCAACAGAGTTACAACTTTAACTCGATCCGCACGGCGAGCCTATTACAAAGATAAATTAAATACCAATCTTCCTCCTAAGACCTTATGGAGGAATATTCACAACCTGGGTGTATTCGGTCAGGAATTATCTGAGATAAATATTGATCCAGATGAGCTCAATAAATTTTTTGCATCAACCACAGCTTCTTCATCTCAAGCACCTAGCGTCAGTCCCATGATAGAAGACTTCTCTGTTGATGGTTTTGCCTTTTGCTGCGTTGATGAAGTTGAAGTGTTATCAGCATTACATGCAATTAAGTCAAATGCTGTTGGATCGGATGAGTTGCCACCTAGATTCCTTAAATTAATTGCACCGGAAATATTACGAGTTCTTACGCATATATTTAATCACTGTCTCACAACGTCACAGTTTCCTGCCCGTTGGAAACGGGCTCTTGTTGTTCCCATTCCAAGGATGTCTTCCGCCTTACATATGGGAGACTTTCGTCCAATTAGTCTGCTTTGCTTTCTAGGCCAAATCCTTGAAAAGCTGATTTATTTGCAAATTATGAATTATAAAAACAGTAATTCTATATTATCAACTTTTAAATCTGGGTTCCGTCCATCCCATAGTTGTGGGACTGCATTATTGAAGGTAACTTCTTATATACACGAGTCCCTTGATGAGGACTGCCTTACATTACTCGTCCTGCTCGACTTTAGCAAAGCTTTTGACTCCATAAATCATTCAAATTTAATAACAAAACTATCAAGTCAATTCTTATTCACTTCGTCTGCTATTAAGCTGATAAATAACTTTTTGCAAGGACGTAGGCCTGAGTTCCTTAGCTGCGGCGTACCCCAGGGATCCATACTGGGGCCTCTACTGTTCTGTTTATATATTAATGATCTTCCCGACGCTGGATTCCTCTGTACATCTCTATGCGGATGACGTGCAAATTTATCTCAGGAGACCAATAGGATTAAGGGAGACTGTGTATGTCGACTTAATGCCAATCTCCAACGTATTCATGAGTGGTCATTACATAATAGTTTAGCACTTAATCCAACTAAATCAAACTGCCTAGAAATTTACAGAAATGGCATTGACTCAAGTATGCTTCCTCCCATTCTATTAAACAGGGTAACACTTCCTTATAGGGATTCTGTCGTGAATTTGGGTGTTGAACTTAATTCGAAGTTCTCGTATTGCAATCACATTAAAAGGACATTAGGGAAGATATATGGCTGTTTGAGGCAACTTTGGCTCAACTCTAGTATCCTCTCGCTTAGTCTGCGTCAGCGGTTAGTTACAACATTAGCTATTCCACATTTCACATTTGCTAGCATAATCTTTCCAGTTCTGGACTCAGTTTGCCGGAGAAAAATACTCGTAGCATTCAATGATGTGATTAGATATATTTACAAATTGCCTAGAAGTAGCCCCATCTCATTATATGCAAGCTCTCTTTTGGGTTGCAATTTAGAGACTCATTTCACTTTTCGTAGCCTGAAATTTCTGCACAAGCTTATTTATCTTAAACAACCAGTATACTTATTTGAGAAGCTACAGTTCCTGCAATCGACCAGACATGTTAACCTTTTGATTCCTCGATGCAGGAGTCAATATGGTGAGCGCTCTTTCTTCCATCAGTGTGCTCGGAGGTGGAATCAGCTTCCAAGCAATATTCAGCGCACAGCTTCCAACAGAAACTTCTGTAGGCTCATTAAACACGCAAACCTTTCTATGTGGTAATGGTGACGCACATTTGGGGGTTTTTTTTTTTATTTTTTTCCCTTGTACGCTATTTTTAGTTTTAGTTTTAGTCTATAGTCTCTACCATTATTTTCTTTACTTTATTTTTATTACTTCCATTATCAAATCTTTTGTTTTTTCTCTATTTTACATTGCTTAGTTCGTAGTTGTATTGAGTAACGATAAATTTAATTTAACCACTGCACTTTGTACATTCTAAGATAGCATATGTATCTTTGTACCTAACCAAATAAAGAATTATTATTATTTGCTGTAGGAATAAGGGATGTATTCTTGCATGTTAAGACTTACAATATGATTAAGTTCTAATATGCATTCATCAACATCGCTCGAAGCAAAACAGATCGACCAATAAATTTCACTAAGATACGGATTGAAAATATCCCAATCAGCATTTATATTTTCTTTTTATTTAACGTATGAGTTAAGCATTCTAGTAAAACTATTGCATTTTACGAAATATAAAAGAAATATATTCCAAAATAAAGTCACTACACCAATATAAAATGATTAGCTTGCCGTTGTGTTTTCAATTAAAACAAACCTTCCATCGCTTTTACCCGAATAAGGTCTATCCTGCTTCAAACATCCCGAGAAAAGCCATGCCCATGTACATACATGAATTTTACAGGTATCAGCACTTCCTGTTTCCTCTACAGAATTTAACAAAAATTTTAATATTTTTAACAAAAAATGCAGTAGAATAGATTTTGTTAGGAAGATCTATTGGAATTTGTTGTTTTGGTAGTCTTCAGGGAGGGGCGTGCGCCCCCCGCGTCGCCTAGCTGGATCCGCCACTGATCTACATAAGATTTCGGAGACATTGGGAGTTCAATACTACGACAATATTTTTGGATTATTTAATAGTTGACGATGTTCAAATTGTAATACATCTGCGTGGTATATCATTATTTATACATTATATTTAAAAAATATAAACAAAACTCCTGATTGGTCCTTTCAAAACAAGGTAGTTTTAATAGTAAATCTAATGACTTTATTGTCCTATCAGAATATATTTGAGACCAGTCCAAATACATTATTGCGGGAGGGGAATACTACATGGATCATGTATGTAAATAAACCAATCATGAAAAAACAAAAAAACAAAAAAATTAAAATAAGAATTAAAATACGGGCATAGTACGTTTTTTTATTACAACAAGTTCCAGATCCCTTAACTCCCTTCAGATTTATTTTTGAGAAAAATCGACATATTTCACTACCCGTGTCGTATATACGTCTATTTATGCTTCTAAGAACTTAAAATTGTAATGCTTTTTTCCAAAATTAGTTTAATTTATCTGAACGGCTTCTGTAGAAAACATTTTGTATAGTCATGGTGTTATTAATTATATTTTAGTTAGTTGAATATAAACTTCTATTCATGAAAGTTGTGAAATTTCTTTTGAAGAATTGTTCTCTCTTCTTGGCAACTGAGTAACAAACTAAGTGAACTTACAGTGATGTTTCTTACAAGTAGCGTTCTACACGATACTCTTAAGGCAATAAAATAAGATTATTGAAAATATATCATTTGTAGTTAAGTGCTAGATTACCTACAATTAATGTCATTTGTACGGGACACCAGTAGTCGCATTTTTCTAGAGTAATTTATATAGTTTTACTTTCTTCTTAGCTGATGTTCGTGCGCTTACATTGTATTGTTTTAGCATGAGTGGATAGAGGAAAATATCCAACTGAGAACCAACTCTTTGAATTGCTTGAATAAATGTCTGATCTGACGATATAATTAAAGAAAGCGATGTTATGGATGAGGAATTATATTACAATGAAGAAGCTGTTTCCGCAAACCCAAATAAAATGTACCATCCACGAGAAAAACCGTCCTTCGCGTTCATCGGCTAAATCATAGGGAGCAGTGCAAGAAATACAAACTTTGAACAGCAGGGCCGTCTAATACTACTGGGTTTGAAACCATTCCAGCATTATCGTTGTCAACATAAAATGAGCTCCAGTACACATAAAAAAATAAAATTCAAAAGGGACGTATCCGAATTAATGACACTAGCAGTACTATAAAATTTGTTCGTAATGAGAGAACTCCTAACGTAGTAAAAACACTGTGTCAATATTTTGCAGGATATTAACCCCCATAGTTCTTTGAAGATGTTGCACATTATACAAATGTATATGTATATAGTAGCTATTCAATGAATTAGACGAACTTTCTTTATTTAGAAAATGTTTTATTCATTAGACAAATTTATTATAAAGGTTATTGCTTTTTGGGAAATTAATATTTTTCCTTATTAATTTACTCTCTCCTCAGGACAGGAGAGACATCTTGTATAAGAGTGTAATAAGATTTAGTATAGTAAAGCGAATTAATATATGGGAGAAGGAGATCGGATAGGACCAATGTATATATATTGGTCCTGGCGAATTGTTCCTTCAACAAACTATATGGGATGCAGCTCCAAATCATTATCCGGTGAAGGTTTGTCAGTTTGTGGTGTACAGCCGTCTTTGTATTTTTCTCCTGGTCATCAACGTGTTTGAAAAAATTTGATTATTTCTAAAAGTTTTAAGAAAACTGAGGGGAAATAAGTGTAATAAAAGAAAATTATTCAACTTTTTTTAGTCATCAACTGCAAGATGCCGGTGATTTTGCGCCCACAGCAATTGCTTTTTCTTCACTCGATTCGTCAGCTTAGGCTTTTTTGCGGGAAGCCTGTATTTTAAATTTGTCTCATATCCTTCGCCGCAATGTCATGACGGATATATCCACTTTTTGCTCATTTAGATGCCTTATTAAAGCACCAGCGGATGCTCTACGTAGTAGCACAGCATTATAGATAATTTTCTTATCATTTCTCTTCTTCTATTTATTGATTCCATAGAAATTTACCCGCTTATTTACCAGCAAATTGACGCCTGACCGAAAATCTCTTGCCACTCTGTTGACTATGGAAATCAAAATATTATTCCTTTTTGCTGTATCTCGATTAGAAAACACCTTAGTTTTCAGTAAGGCTAAAATCACTTGTCGTTTTTCACAGCTAAGGTATTTTACATGGCCAATGTTAAAAAAATTGTTTTTAAATGTTGCCTGTTTTCGCACTCAATAAGCTATAAACACTGCACAAAATTTAATAATTTGGTTTTTTAATAAAGCACTTGAATAATTTATTTTCGAATTTAAAGGCACTTAATATTTTAAACTCACTATTAGGTTACTTAACTCACGACTGACTGAACATAAAATGAAAAGTATAAATAAGGATACATTTTAGTGGTTCGTAACTGTCCGAGGTATGGAAGCTTACATCGCTTCAGAAGTCAATAGAAAACGGAAGACCTGAATTTCTCACTCTCATGTAATTAGACCGTATTGAATATTATATTATCTTTGCTCGATTAATTTATGAAACAGCCCATAAATAATTTAGTACATAAAAAATAGTGTTGGTTAGCAAGTTATTCGCATATGAATTTGATATATATAGGAAGCGCAGAGCGGTAAGTTAACCTCATAAGTATATAATTATAGAGCATTTCTTCCTTCTTACAACCTCCACATCAACCCTACATAACTGCTACTACCACACATTTGTAGAGAAAGGAGAAATGTTCATATGCTCTTGCTTATATCAATTGTTGGAATTTTTATCTCCAACTGATTATTTCAAGTAGACTTATCATTATGGCGTTTGTTCTCGTTTTTGCTTACTATCTAATTATTAAAAAATACCGGCCAAGTACGAGTCGGATTCGCACACTAAGGGTTCCGTACCATCGTACAAGATTTAACAGTGCTTTTTACATCGAGCACAAACAAAAGTTTATTGTACGGGGGACTGTTAAGACCCAATGGGGTCTTAATCATAAAATGGGGAGATGGTGGTTTAAAAAATGATAAGAGTGAAGAGTTTCAAATATTAATAATTCAACAATTTATTTATCACTAAAATTTTCCTTACAACTAGGCAATTCAGGTACTTAATTTAATTCATTTTGTCCAAGAAACAATTTTTTGGGGATTCTCCGGTATATAGCAAAAGCTGTATACCGGAGAATCCAAAAAAAAAAAAAAAAATTCTTTCTTGAACAAAATTAAGTTTAACCCGGTAAAAAGTCCAAACGTAATCTTTTTATTTATTAATTTACTTCAAAATTTGTCCTATATTTTTTTTTAAGCAGAATTCAAGTGTTGATTTATTGGGCTTTCAGTTGCGGTTTTACTACTCTTTCTGTAATTTAGAGAGAGAGAGAGAGAACAAATGATTAATTAATTCATTAAAGTGGGGTTAGCTCAATAGAATAAGAGTCATAGAACTGCTCTATCGGGTAGGTCAGGGGTCAAGAACTCCCAATCGGATGTTGAAAAATTAGAAATTAAATATTACTATATTGGCAAAAGGGGTTAGCAATCAAGGATTCATATACTTCCCGTAGTTCTGGTTAAGCAAGACTTCATTTAGCGTCAGAGAAGTGCTGATCCGTCTTGTTCATTCGAAACTTGAGTGATTTTCTGGTTTCAGCAGCTCGCTATTTATAGCCCCGAAAACAATGGGAATTGTGCGTATGCAAGTGGCTTCAACAATGACACCCTGCAATATCATACGGTTGACAGTGATGGTATGTCAGCTGCATCCAATTGCTTAAGCGTATACGTTGCAGTATACTTGAGGCTCTATCACATTGTCAGAATTTGATGAGCAATCTTATAGCTGCTGTTGATCTGTAAGCTTGTGATATATCATGAATATTATTCGTTTTAGTTAATGCTTTTAATAGGAAAATTTGAAAAAGACGTTTTGAGGATTATAACGTAGCGTTGGAAGGAGCATCATATAATAGGAAGGTCTTGTTTTTTGGGTTCAGATATTTTTGTTTTCAGGATTTCAGCTGTCAGTCTACATTTAAAAATTTGGTGGTTCCATACAGGAGCTGTTTGATTAATTTATTTTAGGCTATATTATTTATTGTAGGAGGTAAAATTAGACTGCAATTAATTTATTTCAGATAATTGTCAATTTAAGAATTAGCTTTTTTTTTACATTTAAATCTATATTATTGTTTGCTGGTCAAATTTTTCACTAATTTAAAATTACATAATTGAAATCTTTGTTAAATAAGGAACAAGCTTTACGGAATCGCTTGAAAAAAAAAACAATTGCTAATGGACAATGAGCAGATCGTTGAAACACGCATGGAACAAATTAAAGGCGAAGTACTAAAACAAAAGGATTCTAGTAAATTATCAGCTTAAGATTTTGACAAGTCAATCGAAAATCACGTCAGATACAGCTCTAGAATTCAAATCACTAGTTGACACAAAGGTGTCTACAGTAATTGAAAAGTTTGCAAGTTGACACTTCTACATGGGACGTAGTACTTGTTTTTTAATAGTACGGAAGTTGCCTTTCGCAACAAGAAAATTATGGGAAGAAAATCAAATATTACCTAATGCGGCATCACTTACATATAGAAGGCAGGAGCTGCGAACGAAATAGAGTGTGGTGAACTTACCAAAATAGGGGGAAGAAAAAAAACAAGGCGGAAAGAGGTGACAGTGAGCTCGAGGCGGATATATTGTGATCTGAGTTGGAGAAGAGCAGGTGACAGGAAAAAGTTGGGAAGTCAAGTAGCGAAGAAAAGCCAAAATCATTAAAAGGTTCGGCAAACATCAAGAAAAAAAAATTTAAGAGAATAAGTAAATTAATAAGTGATCGATCATTTCACGGAAGACCAATTAAAAGAAATCGACGCGGGAATAACGACAAGAAACACAACATATAAGTGGTAATATAAGCATTGCATATTTTGGAGCACATTTATTCGTAAACGATAATAAATTATAAAGCGTAATCCGGTCCATAGATCGCCTAGATCGAACATTTTTAGATTTAGATTAAATTGTGTCATACATACATTGAAATATAATCGATAAGTAGGGTTATAAATATAAAAAAAAGAATCCTCTATAGACTGATTAATGCCGCTGGAGCACCTGAGATATTAAATAACTTATTCAAATCATTGCGTAATATCACTTTAAGTGTATACATTGATTTATTTTAGTATTATGTCGAAATAATGAACTTACCTGGTGCTGTCCTATTACAGAAATACTTAAAACAAAATAAATTTAATGAAGTTTCGCATAACAATTTTTGTAGTATATAAGCGTATCCTCTATAGAATGATTAGTGCCGCTGGAGCACCTGAGATATTAAATAAATTATTCGAATAACTGCATAATGTTGCTAGGAGTGTACATATTGAATGGTTTTTAGTGATATAATGAAATAAATATGAACTTACCTACTGCTTCCCGTTCGTAGAATACTTGAAATACATAAGACTCCGGTCAATTCTAGTTGTCAGTGCGCGAGCATGTCAATACGGTTACAATAACGTCACTAAATGAAGTTAATTGATAGGTTACGACTTACCTGGATGAAAATATGATGATAAGATTCCTGTAGAATCATTAAATGAACTTTGTATTAAATAGAATAATAGATTATTAACTTACTGATTTACGTACCGTTGAAGATTGCTGAGGTGATCCCATTGGGTTGATTATAATGTAGATATGTACCAGCACATCAAGACCAGCTCATTCATATAGTTTTGGGAGTGATTATAAGACATACTATAATTGTCTTTTTTTGTCATTAGTACCGGTTTCAAATAAAATGCAAAATATGAAGTAATCATCCAGTGCCCACGATGTCATGAGAGGTTGGGTACGTCTACGGGGATCGTAGCATATGATCCTCCAGGAGGTCTTCAGGTGAGTGGTGTATGCATTCCCTTCTGAACCAGTGTGTAGCTTTTGTGTTCTCCTACACCGTCAAGGATACATAGGCACGATTTTCTTTGTTAATGGTGACCAGTCAGCGGCAGATGTAATTTGGTAGCCACCCCACACTCTTCGCCCATATCTTAGGCAACCTAGTGTGCCGGCCTGTATCGTCAACGGTGCCACCGAGTGATCTGTCAGCTCATGCCGGCAGTCTGGACTTCTTTCGTTCACCCAGGTTAGATTACGATAATCTGAAGGTTACTTTTACTGGGGAGTCAGACTTCGACGATTCTGACTTCTGGCTAGTAGCTAGTATTTAGATTCGGACTCTCATATCCCGTAGAGTCACTGAAGGCATGTGGTCTAACCATTCTGGCTTGTGTTGGCTAATGTTCAGATCGACCTTTCTTCGGATCTTCAGTTTAATTTGTACATGTGATGGAAATTCAATAGAGGAGAGGGCTTCAGATGGGGGGAATGTTAGAGAGACGCAAGGCTATTTATTGAAATTTTTTCATGAAATATTCCATTTAGATAGATAAAAAGTTCTTTTCGATTAAATTTTTTTGTGATATTAGGTCGTCTTGGTAGACGAAAAATCTTTTTATGAAATTTATTATTGCGATAACATTACGTTTTAATAGATGAAAATTGTTGATAGAATTTTTTAATCGTATTACTGCATCTCAATAGAAGAAAATTCTTTTGATACTATATTATCTAAATAAATGAAAATTTTGAAAGAAACTTTGTGATATTAATCCATCTTGATAAATGAAGAATTTTTGAGAAATTTTGTTGATACTATTTCATCGCGGTAGATGAAAATTCCTTTATGATTGTTGAAGTTTCTTTTTGACGAAACTATCTCACCTCGATAGATGAAAATTTTTTTATGAAATTTATTTTTTTGATACTATTTCTTGTAAATAGACGAAAATCCATTTTGTGTCCTTCGACCTATTTCTAACGTCATTAGTTCTCGTCCATAGAAACTTTTCGGGGTTCCGTTCAATTTTTGCGACAAACAAAAGCTTGACCAACGTTGTATATGACTTTACGACTACTCCTTAAAATCAATATCGCCACTGCATGAACCCCCCGCAGTTCCTTTAGA
This sequence comes from Dioctria rufipes, assembly GCA_963924295.1. Classification (NCBI taxonomy): domain Eukaryota; kingdom Metazoa; phylum Arthropoda; class Insecta; order Diptera; family Asilidae; genus Dioctria; species Dioctria rufipes. The sequence goes on from OZ002740.1 coordinate 108,534,551, forward strand.
AATATGCTCTATCTGCCAGGATTCGGACTAGTTTATTAATTGGGAGCGCTGTCGACCTATTGTGGACACGTTTTCCATTAGAAGGTATCCAAAAATGGATCAAAGAAAAGTCTAGCTGCCCGAATTGTAGATTGTTAAAAAGATAAAAGATAAAAAGATTTCTGTACTTATACTGGCACGATAGCCAAACGGCCGATCACACAAGCTTTTGGCATAGAGACCCTGTTATCAAAATCAAAGCACAGAACTTCGCCGCCCACAGAGCAGCTCTCGCTGCCCTCTAGACCCCCGGGGCAAGTGCAACAAACGCCCCAGCTAGACGCGAGACCCTAACAGAAGAGGCATTTCTGAATTTAGTAAGTTTCCTAGTTCGAGGCGATATGTCACACCCTCTCCATTATTTCCGGGCCGAATTGCAATTCCAAGTCCAAACTTCGCGTCCGCCAGTGTCATAAATAGATCCATCTTGTCCACCCTCAAATATTCCGCATCTCTCACGGTCTTTATTACCTTGTCCAGGAGTACCCGATCACATCAATAGAGTGTTCAGCATTAATAATAATCCGAATATCGCTGGGCAAGACCCGATTTTTGTGCCACCACCATCCTTGCCTAAAATGTCTCTAGTACAACAGCCCGTTAGGAATTTTGAGCGAGTCTCACGACAACCGATTCATCAGTAGCCCAGACGCTCGTCAAGTCCGATCAAGGGATTGCAAAATCTTCTATGTCTCTCTATTGTTTCTCTTTTCTCGGGGATGAGATTTAGTGCACAACAGAGTTCAACTTTTACCTCTATTTATTTACGCCAATTCCAAGTTTGTTCTTTACACAGTTATATTTCTATAAACTTCTTTACTTATTCCTTTAACATGGATTTAATTCTCTCCGAAATTTCTCTTTTTTCTTGTTCACTTTGTAACATTTTCTTATTATAATCTTATTCTTTTCCGTTTTCCTTTACCGTAACTTGGACGAATCCGCCGAACCTCCTTTCTCAATAGAAAAGAGAACCCAAAACCTACTTCTAACTTCCGTGCTGGCTAAAGCTCAACTCTCTTTTCGTGCAACCTCCGCGTATATAATGTAAATCACAACTCAAACCTTAATCACTTCAATGGTGATCAAGAGCTGTCGTTCAGGGTAGAAAATGCTTAATTGCATTTTCTTATCCTGGGTAAATTTTTGCCTTTATTCTGAACATGATTAAATTTATCCAGAATATTTTTCGATGAACATTGGCTTGAAAAAATGGTTTTTGATTCTTTTATAAACATCACCTACCGTCCCGTTAGTTGCAGGTGCGGCGCGCATACATTCTTCCCGTGCTTTTGATCGTGGAAGCTTTTGTCGTACTATGTGTCATGTATGTACGTATATACTGTTGTTCTCGCGACAAATCGTACTGAAGGTACGATTTGTCTTTTGATTTTTTTTTCTTGGTAATCTACTGACAAATTTTGCTGAAAGCAAAATTTGTGAAGAGAATATTCTTCTTGAAATTTATGTAGTGTGAGGAAAATTGCTAATGCAATTTCCTTTACTCGCCTGGTAGATAAGCTAATCATCTTTTAGGCATGATTAGCTAGTCTGAAAACTTTGTGAATTTTATGTTACAAAATTATGAGATACAACTTAGTCCATCTTATAACCCCCCTTTTTCCGGGTTTTCTAGGCTAGGTATGCTAGGTATACAACAATCTTCCCCCTTTAGCAAAACGAGAGTTATTATTAGAAGTGTAAAAACTCTTGAAGAAAATCATGTTAACCATTGATATACCCAAAACTGTTTCTGTTTTGGTTTGTTTGGACTCGGGTTCCTTATCGGGGTGTCCGGTTGCCGTTGCCGTTCTTCCAGGTTGTTACCTTGTCTTAGCAACGGATGTCAATGATTAAATTCTTTGCCCGGGATCATTCGAGTTTTTATCTTGTTCCGCTGCACTTATGATGTTATTCACCCGCAAGATACACGACAACTTCTACACACCGACTTCCCCTTCAGAAAGAATAGCTCATAGAGCCTCATTACTTGCGTCCGTAGTTAGATTAAACGATTTTGAAAAATCGGTGAAGAAATTAAAGCAGTTTTTATGCTTTAAAATGCTTCATGGTATTTCTCAGTCGAAGTGAATTTTACATCCTTTCGGAGTAAATTCGTGATTGGACGTACAATTTTGGAGAAGCCTGGAATGAATATCCTGTAGTAATTGGCATGTCGCACAAATGGGTCTGGTAGGCCAACTTCGCTAGAGCATTTATGACCTAGATGCACACCTTTTACTGAAAGCAGTTTTATGTCGATCTTTTTTGTGGACTAGAACTTGGTGATAGCCGTTGGCCAAATCGAGGGTGGTGAAATACCTAGCATGACCTAGTTGGTCAAGAATATTCTGCTTCGGGGTAGCGGAAATGCATCGCCTATTGTCTTTTCGTTTAACTTACGAAAGTCGAAAACGATGTGCCACCTTGTTCATCGTCCGGTCCCACCTTCTTGGGGACAACTAGTAGTGGTGACTGCCAAGGTCTTTTACTAGACTGGACTATCCCTCTGTCTAGCATTTCTTTTAGCCGCTCGTTAAATACTTTCCGCTGTATTTCAGGTAAGCGGTACATTTTTTGATTGATTGGTGCTTGCGCTTGTTGCATATTATGCATTATAGCATTTGTATAGGTGAGCTTATCACCTTTTGGGAAGAATATATCTTTATACTCTTCGCAGAGTTCTGATGTCGAGGTTTTTATGCCGTAGTTAAATTTGGGTCTAGGCTGAGTTCTGGCCCTAGCCTATTAATACGCGGGTATTATTTTGGATCTTCCGGAGTATCATAATCCGGATAGAAGTGGCATACGTGTTGTTGTGGTAAAGTACAACTCAAAATCTTGCACAATCTTGCATATACAAACATGTCCAAACTCACACGGGCAGGGCCGTACCATATCACTCATCGCACACACGAAGTAATCACATTTCGGCATTTCTTACATTTTTCTTTTCAATTTCGAGTGCCCAAGAGAATATCGCCTTGCACGTTTTTCAACATGTTCAACTTAATTTCTTGCATTTCTTAAAATTTTTTCTTTTAAATTTCAAGTACCCAAAAGAATATCGCGTTACACAAATATTCAACTTAATTTCTTGCGATCAAAAATTCGTATCTTTTTGCTGACACCAGAAAATATGTGCGATGTGAGTGTGATGGTTGGGAAAGTTTTCATTCGAGTTGGGCAGTGGTTACAAAATCGCGACGGAGCCAAGTAATCCTGGCGACGGGCTCGAGCTGTTTTCCTTAAAATTAAAAGTTGTAGATTAAATCGAGTATTTTATTTAAAATTAAATTTTTCAAATTGAATTCAAATCATTAAAATTAAATTTATAATCTTCCAGAAATTATTTGTCCCCACAATTATTGTAATTGTGTATATAAGAGCATGTTACGCCGCCTTAAGAGCGTAAAGGGTGGTAGCTCAGTGGAGGTGGATCGCCTACTTTTGCGGAAATCACGAGAACCACGAAACTCAGCACACACTGCAAACTCAATAAATTGCCACATATAGTAGATTTAATTACCACATATAATTGATCATATTTAATCCACTAATTAGACTTTAGTTTATCATTAAAATATGAAGTATGACACATATATTGCATCAATATTCAATAAGAAAAAGAATAATGATACTTATCTTACTCGCAAGAAATCCAACTTAGAATCCAACCATTTTCGCCGTCCAAATTCCCATTCCTTCTTAATTTTTTTTTTTACCTCTTTTCGTTTTTCCTTTTTATTTATTTCTGGAGACTTATCTCTGCTAGCTGCTAGTAAATTAATTTTTCATTTTTATTTATTTATTTATTTTTTAATCTGCCGTCCACTCTCTGTCACTATGATCTAGGAAGTATTCCACTACCTGTTCCGAAGCAGAATCATGTCTCTGCCTTCCGTGTTTATACTATTTTCCAATTTTATTTCCTGAAGTTTAAGCCAGGTTCTATTATTTTCGGAATTAATTATGACACGGTATTAATCGGCTTTTGTGGGCTTGGCTTACCCCCGGTGATGGAAACTCCATTTTTATATGCTGGGGGCAGAATATTTTATATTATTTCATATGTATTTAATGCGTCATTTCAAATTCCTCGGTTGCTGAATTTTTATGGAAACCTGGACTGGCCTTTGGCGTAGCACAAAGATTATGTAATTTCATCTAGACATGCGAGCAAGTTAACTTAATACAAATTTGAAAATGTTACTGAAGTATAGAATTTACATAACCTATGTTAAATTTAAGATTCTGTTAATAGGTACTTAATTATTTATCAATAATTCTTGATATTTTCATTGCTTTTACTCTTTTTAAATCTTACAAATAGGGTCAATTAAAATCTTACCCACAGTCCGTTTGGTGTAATTTCCGTTTCCGCCATTCTTATATGAATGCAGTCGGGTTTACGTTTATGTATTCCTATTGTTATAGTGGACGTCTTACATGCGTTGCCTAACGTATATCCCAGGTACGGTACCATAAGTACAATTTATTCCAATCGGGAGTTTCAATTCTGAAATAAAGAATACGACAGAAGTATCACTAGTTCAATTTATCGATTGGACATTTAGGACTGTAACAACTCCCCCTTTCTTACAAAAGATTTCGAAAAGAACTAAAATCTTTCACACTAGCACTCGAGCGTTGATGATTATACTGCCCAGGCAGTGGGATACTACGCCACAATCTTTAATTCCACAAACCCGTTCTTAAATACGGATGATTTAAGTATTTTTTCAAATCCTGCTCAGGTGTTCGCCCTAATCAGGACAATCTGAGGCAAAAAATCCGCCGGCCCAGCTGACATTTCCAACAAAGTTACCAAAAACCTCCCAAATATCGTCATAGAATTTCTGTCAATTATCTTCAATAATTGCCTTAATAATTCATACTTTCCAGGTGTCTGGAAAACCGCGCGCATAGTACCAATTACCAAAAAAGGCAACTCGAAAAACTGTAATGAGTTCCACCTAATCTCTCTTCTGTCCAATCTGGGCAAGCTTTTCGAAAAGATAGTCCGCCAGCACATTGAAAATACCTGCCTCGACCTAAATGTCAGACGGGATACCCACTTCGGCTTCAAGCCCCAGCACTCCACTTTTCACAGTTTGCTTAAATTCCTCTCCAATTACACAAACACCCTTAATACAGAGCACACAGTGGTCTGCTTCCCTGATGTAGAGAAAGCGTTTGACTCAGTGGGGACAAAAGGGCTAATATTCAAAATTATAAACCTCGAGTTCCCGCCTTATCTCACCCGGCTTATACATAGCTTTCTGTCATCTCGGAATTTCTATATAGAAATCGAGAGTGACAAATATCAGGTAATATCAGTCAGTGCAGGTGTCCCCAAAGGTTGGTTTCTCCGGACCAACTCTCGTAAATCTTTTTACCTATGATCAGCGTGCCAACGACTCAAACTCCACCACATTGCTCTATGCTGATGACTCTCTTACCTGCGCCCACTCCATGTCAGCCAATTTCGCTGATATCAAAGTGGAGAGGCATGTTCTCAAAATAGACGAGTTATACAGAAAATGGGGCATCAAAATGAATCTGAGGAAATCTGAAATGATTTGCATCCGAATCCACTCCACAAGGGGAAGACCCAATCCTGCCAGACGAGCCAACAACATCGAAATCGAAGTCAATAACGAAAAGCTTCAGCCTTCGAAGCACACCAAGTATCTTGGTGTCTCTTTCAGTAATCTGTTGAAATTCAACAATCACGCCAAACTAATCATGAGAAAAGCCAACTACCCTTACTCCCTACTAAACGGTCTCCCGAAAGATACAAAGCTGCTTATATATAAACAGCTTATGCGTCCAATTATCTGCTATTGCTTCCTCATCTGGCATATCATTCGCCATCATATATGAAGCAATTTAGCACCATTGAAAGAAAGATCCTACGGGCCTGTACAGGAGCGTACAGGAAAGCTGATGAACACTACTTTCCCAATACCTTTTTGTACGAGAGTGCAAACATAAGCCCAATTGAGGACAACATCCTAACTATCTCACTCAAACAACTTGAGAAGATCACTAAACCCCCTCATTGTTCAGCTTTCAGCGCAACTCCAAGTTAAAAACTTCCATTATTTAACCCCTCTTCACCTTATTCACTCGGAAATGAGAAACATTTATTACCTGCGCGAAAGATTTACCTTCTTCACTAGCACAGGAAGTCACCATCGTGGATAGGACTCCATCCAGACGCTGCTCGACTATCGTGGACATATCATCGCTGGACCATTCTAGACTTACGGGATATCTCTCACCATGTACGAAAAGCCAGTCATCATCCCACAACAAACCCATCCAACTTCATAATTCCATTAGACCCAAACACCCCATAATTACAAAACAACAGAGAAGAACACAGCTTGCCGTCGCGCAAGAAACTGTAATAATTTTTCGACATCGCGTACCTAAAGTTAATAGTTATTCGAACAAGTAAAGTGTAAAATGTATCAAAGACACAAGTGAAACCCAGGCCAAAATTAAAGCCTGTATGTAAATATTTTCAAATATCCCGGGATATAGGGTCGGTTTATAATTTCGCTATAATTCGCTTTGTGTCGTAAATCGCGTGTGAAGAACTCTGATTTGATTGATTTGATATGATTTGTAAATCATTGCGTTTTTGGCAGTATTCCGAGAAGGATCAGAGGATTTGAATCTGACAAAATTGAGGAAATTTCTGAGCATTGCGTACGCACTATATAAATTATTGCAATTTCAATAATTTATTCCCAAAATACGGATCAGCAACAGTGACGCTGAAAATGTCAATATTAATTAAATTTTTTTATTTTTTCAGCTTATTTTACACGGGAATGTCGTTGAAGTCCGGAAAAAATTACATAGGCAGCTGTGAGGCCTATTAAATTATTTTTATATTTTTATTAGCAGAGGACTTATAGACTTTTATCTTTACAGATTAAAAAACAACATCTGCTCCGACATTTTTTTTTCTTGGATTTTTGATTGGAATTATTTTATAATTTTTTAGTAGACGGTGCATATTTGTAAAAACTAGAAGATTTGACCCGGTAGCGTCACTATCTGTCTCACTCACACTTCATTTAATGACTCTCCGTCTCACTCAAACTAAAATCTAAAAGTTACGGCCTTACGGCTAGCTTTGGGTATACTAGAATCATTTTTAGTAGGTAAAAAAATATTTTTCGAAAATGGGTTTCTTGAAGAAAAAGTTATGTTTTCCGTAATCTAAGAAATAATGTAGCAAGTGCTATAACATTTTAGAATCCTTATTAAATGTGTCAACTTCTAAAGTTACTTGCCAAACTGTAGTATTACTTTTTTCTTCAGTACAGTCAGTTAAAGTTGGGTGAAGTATTAATTTTCTATTTTTGGTTCGGCAAAATTGAAAAAAAGTAAAGATTTATAGCAACAGGAGCTAAAAGACCATCACAGGGTGTACATTTTCTCGAAAACAAAAGAAATGTCTATAATTTAAAAAATACATGACTTAGGTTGTTTTTATATTTCTTTGGTAACTATTATGTTTTGGTCTATCATCCGATTCCGGCTTGACGTCGACTTACGGGACACCCTGTATATTGTAACAAAGTGACAAACGCTACATCTGTTGGAAATGGAAACAACTGTAGGTTAGTGACCTCTTAGCAAACTTTCGATTCGGAGAACGGAATATTCAGGAAGGTTCTAGTATAATTTGTAGAGTATAAATACGGCGCTTCTCACTTCCAGGAGGCGAGTTTTATTTCACACAGTGTAGTGAACGAAGTAAACTATTTGGATTGTGATAATTAGAAGTACAGTACTAGCAATAACTAAAGAGTTGATTTGACAATTGTTTGTGAATTGTGAGAGTAAACAGTAAAGTTAAATAAAGAAAGAACTTTTGAATTACATTTGAAATATTTTGTTTTAAATAACGAGCTAAAGAAACGCTCCTAACAACTGGTGTCAGAAGTGAAATAAGTTAGTGAAATAAAGTGGTGGCATTTGACTCAAATAAAGTGTGAAATCGAATGAAATTTTGTGCTTTATGTGAAAGCTCTGGAAGGTAATCCAAAGAAATGGGACTCAAGTTCGAGGAGATTCGGCGACAGGATTTGAATGTGGAGTTGAGCAAACGGTCATTACAAACGGTAGGCACAAAGCATATTTTAGTCGAGCGACTTAGACAAGCATTGGAAATTGAAGGGACGAACCCTGATACATTTATTTTCGACGACAATTCGCAAGAACCTGAAGCTGAAGGAAAGCCGGAGTTGAACATGGAACAGCTATTGGGTGCTTTAATGAGTAAATTTGAGTTTTCAGTCCTACAGATGAAGCATGCTCTTGAGAAACAAAAGCAATCTCTCTTAGTGGAAAATAGAATGCTTCTGAAGAAAAAAGGAATTATCTAGAAGCCCATTTGGACGATCAAAATAATGCTCTTGAAGAACAAAAGGATTCTCTGGAAGCCCGTTGCGAATTCTTTGCAGAATTGTCTAGAAACCTGTTTGGAGGAACGAAAAACTTTTATTAAAAATTCATTAGATGAACAAAATGTGAAAGTTGAAGGAATCCAGCAGGAAGTGCTGGAAGTTCAACAACAAGTGTCAGAAGTGCAACAAGATCTTACGGAGAAATTTAAAGCAGATTTGGAGAGGATGAAGCATCGACAACCTCGGCACGAAGGAACTGAAATATCCTGTGTAGGCATAATGAAACCTCCAATATTTGATGGACACAATTCGTGGCATATTTTCAAGAGACAATTTGAGGTAGCTTCCGAAGCAAATAGATGGAATGGTTCATACAAAGCTACAGCTTTGGTATTAGCACTACGAAGTAATGCAACAGTGCTATTACAAACTAGATCGATTGACAGGCAAGGAAATTACACTTCATTAGTACAAGCGATAGAGTTAGGTTATGGAGATGTATACATACAGCAAGTATATCGCTTGAAGTTTCGCAACAACATTCAGAAGCATGTCGAGTCACTACAACAACTGCAGGCTTATGTGGAAAGTGTAGCTTATCTTCCATACCATAGCGTCAATGCAGAATTCCTTAATGAATTGGCAACAGAAGCATTTGTGAATGCTATTGCAGATCAAAAGTTACAACAAGCACTAAGGCTAGCTGGAAAGAAGTCGACAGCAGAAGCGCTAGCCTATGCACTAGCATATGAATCTGCTAGACAAGCTTCTCGGAGCGCAGTACGAGTGAGAGAAATTTCGGTGGAGGAATGTACTTGCAACAGATTGCAGTCATCAGAGAGCACCCCGTCACGTGGTTTTCTTCGATTCTGGCATTGTAATAGACCCGGATATCTCCAAAGGGATTGCAGAAAAGCATTCCAAAGTTGTCGAGCCTGGGAGCAAGCTATTCGTGGAGAGACTAGAAAGCAAACAGCTACTAGTCGAAACAGCTCTCCTTCTGAGCAGTAGGAAAACATGTAAAAGCTAATTTTGGGGGACAGCAGTTGGTTGGTAGAGTTGGCAGCCCGGCGGTCATAATTCAAGTAGCCCAGTTGCAGAGAAATAATGGCAGCCTCGCTATATATGGAGGTGTAGGAAAAAATGACTGAGCAATCACTATCGATACTGGTGCTTCGAGATCAATTATTAGAGCAGATCTCGCCAAAAATAAGTTCCTTCTCAACAGCACCAAATAATTACTCAGAACAGCAACTGGAGCAGCAGCAAAAGTTTTTGGAGTAATACCTTTGTATGTTCAACTAGGCGAACAACTATTTCCTCACACTTTCCTGGTTTCACACATCATGGATGAATGCATTCTAGGAGTAGAATGCATGACCACATATAATATAAGTCTAGATGTCGGAGAACGGATCCTCAAATATGGCAACATAGAAATTCCTACGAGACTAGGAGGAGGAACAGATTATCCTGCGAAAATAAGGACGACGATCTGTGAAAATATTACTATCTCTGCATGCTCTGAGACACTAGAATGGACAAAGCTCACAGATAACATCGGGACTTGCGGATTCTACTTGGTGAAGCCTAACCTGACAAAATTTATATCAAACATCATTGTAGATAAGACTTTAATGAAGGCAGAAAGCGCAATATAAATTCCAGACAGATTGCTCAAATCGTTCGAAAATGAGGTACAACTAAAAGAAGGGGATGTAATTGGAAATTGTGAACCAGTTTAACAAATCATCAATTTGGATAATGGTAGTAATGTCAAGGAGACAAAACCTATACCAGCTACTACCCAATAGGTTCAAAAACTTCTTTTATTTGGTGCCTTATGCGAACAGCAATACAATGTTGCCAAAGAGGTGATCAATGAATTTTCGGAATTATTTGCAACGAATAATGATGATTTCGGTAAAACAAATTTTGTCCGCCATCGGATCGATACAGCAGATTCTAGGCCCAATCGGCAGACACCACGAAGACTACCATTGTCCAAACAAGCAGAAGTTGCAGATATGATAAACTCCATGAAGGAACAAGGCATAATAGAGGAATGTAATAGCCCTTGGACATCGCCAGTTGTTTTCGTCAGGAAAAAGGATGGCTGCACCCGATTCTGTGTAAACTACCGGCAACTAAATAACGTAAAGAAAAAGGATAGCTTTCCGTTACCAAAGATTGATGACACACTAGACACCCTTTCTGGAGCGCAATGGTTTTCCACACTGGATTTTAAGAGTGGGTCTGGCAAGTGGAAGTACATCCCGCGGCCCCAGAAAAAACTGCTTTCTCAGTTTGGAGTGGCTTATGGCAATTCAAAGTTATTTCATTTGGATTATGTAATGCTCCACCCACATTCGAACAACTCATGAAATATTTTCTTGGTTGCAAATATAGCAACGAGCTTACATCAACTTACAGGAAAAGAAAAGCCGGTCATATGATCGAACAATTGTAACGGGAGTTTCGGGATATTGAAGCAATAACTCTGTGAAACTCCAGTACTTCACTATCCAAAGTTGGGTAAAACTTTTATATTAGACTCGGATGCCAGCAATGTAGGTATCGAGGCAGTGCTTTCACAGGACGTAGATGGTCACGAGGTACCAGTAGCGTTTTATAGCAAAGCACTTTCAAAATCAGAGAGAAATTATTGTGGTAGAAGTAAACAGCTACTTGCTTTGGTAAATTCAACAAAAAATTTCCATAAATATCTCTACGGGCAGAAATTTATCCTCCGCACTGAGCATGCAGCGCATAAATGGCTTTTGCAGTTTAAGAACCCTAGGGGCAAGTGGCGAGATGGATAGAGCGAATCCAAGCTTATGACTTTGAAATCCAACACCGAAAAGGACGTATCCAATGAAATGCAGACGCCCTTTCACGACGTCCATGCTAACTTGAGTGCAAACATTCTTGCTTAGAAAGAAGACATGGAAAGACCGTAACGGAAGGATAATTCTGAGAGGAGTGGAAAACTGCAGAGCTACTGGGTTCAAAGGAATCCTCTTCCCGTTCAATGTGGTATATTGCAACGCAAGTGGGGAACAACTAACGGCGAGTCATTACGTATGCAGATAATCGTGCCTGCATCAAAGGTCAACGATGTTCTAGAAGAACTGCACAGTGGATCATCTGGATGACATTTGGAGGTGAATAAAATGATTTCCAAAATACGCGAAATATGCGAGAGAATGTTGAAGAGTGGTGCCGCAGATGCATCATCTCTGCTTCTTGCAAAGGGCCGCCACACATAAGCGGAGGAGAAATGCAGAAGCCATAGATATCGCAGGACCTTTTCCAGAGACATATTGCGGTAACCGTTACATATTAGCTGCTATTGACTGTTTCAACATATGGGCTGAAGCTTATGCAATCCCTAATCTAGAAGCAACCACAGTGGCGGAACAACTAATAATGAATTGGGTCAGTAGATTTGGTGTACCTCAGGTACCTCAATCAGACCAAGGACGGAGTTTCGAATCACGAACCTTTCAGGAGATGTACAAAATGCTGGGAATAAGAAGAACCAGAACAACTCCTCTGCATCTCCAAAATCACAACAACAATGGGAAGGACCGTATTCAGTGGTAACTAGAATTAATGACGTAGTATACAGGACACAACGTGGTACAAGAGACAAACGAAAAATCGTTCATCTGGATCGCTTGTGTCAATACTATGAGCATCAAGACCGTGGATCACCTGTTGTTCGGGACCAACAATTTGAAGGAGGTAGCAGTGTTACGCGCAACAAAGTGACACAAGCGATATCTGTTGGAAATGGAAATAACTGTAGGTTAGTGACATCTGAAGAACTTTGGGTTCGGAGAACGGAATATTCAGGAAGGTTCTTGTATAATTTGTAGATTATAAATACGGCGCTTCTCACATCCAGGAGGTGAGTGTTATATGAGACAGTGAAGTGAACGAAGTAAACTATTTGGATTGTGATAATTAGAAGTACAGTACTAGCAATAAGTAAAGAGTTGATTTGTAAATTTTTTGTGAATTGTGAGATGAAACAGTAAAGTTAAATAACGAAAAAACTTTTGAATAATATTTGAAATATTGTGTTTTAAATAATGAACTAAAGCCACATTCGTAGCAATATATATCATTTTATAATTCATATAAATAATAATATAATAGTAAAAAATGATAACTCACATAAAAGAGACAATTATGCTAATTTGTTCAATAAATGAAGTTGGTGGACATAAATGCATACTTAGTTGGTAAAAAAAAAAAAATAACCGAATTACCTGCAATGAATTTGAATAAAATGTTGGATAGTAAAAGATATATATAAATTTTTCTTTCATTTTATTCATTTCAGCTCTAGACATAATTGTTGAAAGAAGTTTTAATTTCTTTCATACTAATCATTTGCCATGCCTGAGTCTTGTCCTTTTGATATATTAATAACCAATGTACGTATCTATGTCAAGCTGTAGAACAAGAGCATTCTGAAAATTAAAGTCAGAATTTTATATTTACTTGTACGCATTTGGAACCCTGAATAAACGTTTTTAGTGGTGGCCAACATTCAAAATCTTTATATTATATATCTTGTAAAATATAATATATATACAATATATATTATATATATTTTTGTCCAAATATAATGTTAACTTTATTTCACTTTTTATGAGAAAAGTTTGTTCAATTCCCCTTTTAGCATATTTGCATCACTATTCACAATGAAATGGGCAAGAGGGATTAAATTTATTATCGTATATTTGGCGACAGGCTACTCTTGTAAAGTTTTTAGCATGATCAGTAAAATTTACAACGAATCACATTTCGAGAGTAGAGTTTATAAGAGAAATTTATAAAATTAACATCGTTTGATTGGTGAAATCTTCAATAATTTATAATTAATTTCTAAAAACTAGTAATAAATTTAAAGGATTATAATTTTAAAATCTATGGACATTAATTGGTAAATCTAATAATTTTTCGAACATAAAAATAACAAACTAATTTTCGATACAAAAATCAAAAAATTTTTTTTTTCTATATCTCCGAAATTCTGTAAATACTAATTCCTTAATACTTAGTATGAGGTTGTAAATCTTGAAGTTTTTTAAAGCTTAATAAATAATAGTAATAAAAAAAAAGTAAAAAAATATTCATCTTATTTCTTAGTTGAGCCCTCAATAAGCTAAATTCAGTATTCTGAGTTTTTCCCTTATTGGTCGACTTATTGTTTTTTAATTTCTTAGTGCAAGGAATACTTTCGAGTATTCTACATAAAAAAAAAACAGTCTTCACTACTTAAATTACAAAAAGTAAGTCACAACCATTTTAAAATATTATCTCATTACTGAGGTTGCCTCAGATATTTCAAAATAAATCGGTCAAATTCAGTTTTCATTTTCATATAAGTGGATAGAACAAAAATCAAATTCTCTTGTGCAGTCTTTAAGAGTAAAATTTCTGTTGTCATTCAAATAAGGCATCCCCAGAAAAAAATTCAAACCATTTGCGAATTACCAACGTAATAAACACATTACAATCAAGAGTCGTATGAAGGAAACAAATCAACATCCACCCTGTGACCCAACCCTATACCCAACAATTAACATGGAAGTGGTAGCATAGCACAGCAAACAGCCTCTCTCGTTTGCTATGCCGTGATCCACTTGTCGTTAGTATCCATTTTTCATCATCGGGAAGGGGATTGGAATTCAGTCTGCATAACGCAATTATGTCACAAATTGAGCATGTCAGATGGCAATTGAAACAGAATAGGCTGCATAATTGATGCAAATTGGTAACAATGCTGGCATCAACAATGAATCATTTAGAGCAAACACATTTGTGCACATATTTGGTACGTAACACATCGCAGGAATTTCCGCATCCTATGCAATGCGAGTGCATTTGTAGAAGGGTTGCTCCAATGAGCACTAGTAGATGATATGCTGGAGAATGAAGATTTCTTTGTCCACTGTAGGGCTGTGAAGAAGTAGTTTTGAATAATTAAAAGCAATATACGTGAAAGGATAAATGGTTTTCTTTTTTTTTTTAAATAAGAGGAAATGGATATCTTAATAAAAGCCACAGCCGTTATAAAGAAAATTTTATTCAAAATACTACTTAGATGAAATATTATTGTTGTGGATTGATAAAAGAAAGTCTCATACTACTATACTAAGTACTAGTTTGAATCGCTGAAGAGTAGACGTGTCGTAACTTGCTCTCTTTAAATTATTTAAAGTTTTTTCAAAATAAAGTCCGCTCATTATTCTGCTTTTTAATGTGATTTTCAGTTATATATTTCATTCGGCATAGACTTATATTATGGCTCCTGAAATAGAGAAAACGCTTCGTATTTCGTCATATTCTGATTGTAATCAGCTCTGCCTAGAGAATGTGGTGAAAAGCTTTAAAGGGCTTCTGTCTTCAACTGAGGCTAAGTTCAATAAGTAAATAAGCTAGAATTGGTCTAAGACCAATTCTTATGATACCCTAGAATGTAAGCCATATTTTGCAGTTATCTCAGAGAATTGGATTTATTTTCTTTTATCTTACGCTTACCTGAAGTTTACTGTTTTCAAAATTTTATTTGCTTTTTATTTTTACCCGTTTAAAGTGAGTTCAGTCTTTATAGAATGTAATGAAAAATTATGAAAGTATGGGGTTGTTAATAAATATATTATCTATTGTATTCTATTCTATTCTACTCTATTCTAAAAGCCCATTGCACATGCTCATTAGTTTCTCCGTATGAATCGAGAAAGTATTTTCACTAATTTTATAACCATTTAAAAGTTTTCGGGCATTCTAAAGGTTTTCTAGGAATAAGACTTTATACTAACATAACGCTTTTTTCCTGTTATTAAACATATAAAATACATACGACAGAGAAATGGAAAATAATCCACTTAAAATAATTATTTAACCATTTTGCTGTTTATATTTTTATCAAAGAACTCTGGAAAAATATTTCAAACCTCGCTACATAAAGATTTTGAAAGTGGTTTATCTCGAAATGGTGTTTTCTTTTGGAACTTGTTTTGCCTTACCACGGAAGAGGTGAATGCCTTTATATAATTTCGTATGGTCATCACTCTGTGAAAGTTTGATTGTTGAAGTGGTTTTTCGCATATATTTCTAGAACGATTCATCGGACTGTAAAAATTACTATGACTAACCAAGAAGAAGAACTTTTCAGTACAATAAAAACGTCTAGGACAGATCGGTTTCACACTATATGTAAAAAACATAAATATTTATATGGCAACACCAAGAAGGGATTGCCCGATTTATCCCATTTTTTGAACCGTATTTACTATTTTTACCCTGTGTCCGAAATTTCTGCTATTTACTTTGATTCGTTCTCAGGTAGTGTCCAAATATATAGTAAAAAACGAATTTTTTGTAGAAACCCTACGAAGGAATGCCCCGATTAAAATTTTTTTCAAAAAGTTAATTATTACCCAGACGTAACTCCGATTGCTTTTCGTCTTCCTAACAGTCATTAGAGAACTCTCAGTATTTTTGTGAAATTTTCGAACATGGATATGCAGAAGCAGTTTATTAGAGATATTTAAACAGCAAAGCCGATATTGTCTAATATTGGAATGTTTGGCTCAAGATGATGTTCTAACTAACGGAAAGTTAACATTTAAATACTTAGCAGCTATATGTAAACGAAACATATTGTAATATAAAAGTGATTAGAAAAAAACCGTACCATACCTGTTCTGAAGTATGAAAATAGGAAATATATTACTAGAAAAGATAAGGCAGATTTGTTTAATGATAAATTCTTTCAAAATGGTTTAATCACAGGGAATCTTGGTAATATTGATACAACAAATTAAGTTACGCATGCACTGAAAAAAAGTAAGTAGTTAGGAAGTGTTTCCATTAAATTATATAATGTTTACACCAAGAAATAGTTACCTTTAAGGAGCGATTATAATCTCCTACTACTAATAACAGCTAGCAAAATATACCTGTATTGATAAAATATTTCCTCTAATTAAATAATTATTATTATAAACAGTGGAATCTCTCTAGAGCGTTCTTTTAGGTGCCAGAAATAGTAGTTCATTATATGGAAAATTCGGTACACTTAAACTTTATTTTAAAAGGTCTTAATCTATATTTTGTGCATATTGCGTGGAGCAAAACAGGCACTATTAAATATCATTTAATAACAACATATGTATGTAAGAATTTTTTTGGGATTCTCCGGTATATAGCAAAAGCTAAAAAATGTTCTAATTTGTTATTTCACTACACAACCAGTTAATTTTTGGTGACAAGTTTCAAGTCTTGGAAGAAAGAAATGAAAAGTTTTCATTTTTTCATTTGTTTTTCAAATCACCCAATTTCGCTATTTGGGACCTGTTGATGAGTCAAACCAAGACTTGAAACTTGTCACCAAAAATTAATGGGTTGTGTGATGCAATAACAAATTAGAACATTTTTTAGCTTTTGCTATATATACCGGAGAATCCCAAAAAATTCTTACTTGAACAAAATCTAGTTTAACCCGGTAAAAAGTGCAAAAGAGTTATCTTTTTGTTTATTCAAAAAAGGAAAACCTGATATTCAAACATGTGTTTTAAATACATACTATGTAAAAATATGGTAGATGTATAGACTTTTCATGTTCTTTCAAAAACTCGATTAATATTAGTTTGGATGAGTAAACGTTCTCTTTTCATTAAATATTTTTCCAAATCCCATATCTTCAATAGCATGTTGCCAAACCATCAGCTTCCTCGGATGTCTCTACTAGCTACGTAAAATATGCAATGCCTGTTGGATTTCGTCCGTGCTTGGCTTTTTTACCTCAGTCAGTGCAATCCGCAGGATCCAGTTTTACTTTATCACGAAAAATCTTTGACAATGTCAGCTATTGCTTTATTTTTTAAGAGAAGAAAGGACAGTTTGCTAAAAGAGGTTCTATCTCGAACATTTTCGATGCTGTTGTTGTATACCTAAATTACCTAATCAGGGTAATGTAAAAAGAAATAATCTATTTAAATATTAATACATAAGTATAAGCTAATCATGATTAAAACATGGTTAGCTTATCTCCCTGCAAGGCGAAGTAATTGCCATCAGCATTTTTTTTCAAATTTCTTCGCAACAAATAACAAAATATTTTCCGACAAAACTACTTGGGAAAAATAAAACTATTAAATTTCAACCGTTTCAATAGAAAAAAGCTTCATGACAGATTTTGTCTTCAGTAAGATTTGTCAAAAACACAATATGTTTGTACGTATGCAAATATGAATGTTTCGGGCACATAAATTTTACATCGGTGAAGTTTGAAGCGATCAAGTCTTCACCGAAAAAGCATTCATCAGCAAAGTCGCGAGTTGCATACATTGTGGGTGCAACAATGTATGCACCAAAGGCAAGACGATGGCTTGATATATACGAAAATATCAAATTACACTTTAAGCCATTGTTCGTCGCGATAATTCTGGACATGTGAACACATGTCCAACGTAAATAATTTTCTCAGGGTAGGAAAAGGTTAATTGAGTGTTTTTTCTATACTGAACGATGAGATTTTACATTTGAAAAATCAAAAGTCTCACAGAACTTGGTGACGATCGGCTCGGGCGGTTGGATAATTAATTGAAATGTTACATATACATAGTGTGCCGGTATAGTTTACACATAAATTCTGATTAATGAATTGTAAAACTACATATAGTGTATCGAAATATTTTCCACAATATTGTAATTAATTAAGTGAAAGGTTACATATAATGTATCGGAATAGTTTCTGCCAATTGTAATCAAGAAAATTGGAAAGGGCACTTGGGACTGCTGTGAAATAAAGATAAGTGGATTAAAAATATCCTTCGAAGTTGTTTACATTAAACTTCCCGTTTGTGGAATAATGGGAAAGATACTCTGCCCCATAAAGAGGATACGCGTAAGGTACGTATATAACACTGTGTTACCATATTTTGGTTCGTCATATAGATAGTTCGTTGTAAAAAATTCGTTATATGGAAATTTCCAAAGAAATCGTAAGTAGATGCTACCATTGCTCTCTATCGAGAAAAATTCATTATAGCGGTATTCGCTATAGAGAGGTTCCAGTGTATTAAATATTTACTACAAACACTTTAAGTGTTTCCGTGCACCATCGAATAATTCGAAGATATTTTGTGCTACTCAAATAATTACATTAGTTGCTGGAAACACACTCCTTATTTGAAGGAATAATATTCAAGTTGAAATAAATATGTGAGAAAAGTAGTATTTTTTCATCGTTTGCTGCAAGCGCTTCGATTTGCAAATGCTTGTTACCAATTATAAAACGATTCATACAAACATGGATTATTTTCAACTGATATTTATCACTTGCCCAAAACTGCTTCTGTTTTTGTTATTTTGCAACTGACAGTCAAAGTGATTAGACTTACATTAGCGCAGTGCAGCGAAAACAATGAATTTTCTGGAAAGATTATAGAAAAGCCTAAACAAATATTTGGTAAGTGAAAATATTTCATAATTATTAGTTCTTATTTCTATAATATTGAAAAGAATAATTATAGTCCTTAGTATTCAGCTTAAAAACATTTTTTTAGGCGAATGTAAAAACTGTTTTATTGGAAAATCGTAATCTAACTTCTCTTAATCACAGAATATTAAAAGTGTTTGAAAACTTGCCTAGTTTACCTATAAATGCAGAAAAAAAAAATATGGAGCATTTCGACCCAACGCTCAGAGGTCTCATCAACATGGTTATTTCTCATCACCTAACTGAATTTCATGCTGATAACATCTCTGCGATCGCTGGATCTAAACGTTCAATTTTTTTAAACTTTTTTACATTTTTAAAATTTACTTAAATTATTTTTAATGAATTTCAGTCTAAATAATGAGAGTTTTTTCAATTTACTTTAAATATAGGTATGTGTACTGTTTTATAATATCTGTATGTACAGATTAAGAGAATGTCCGAAAATTATTGTGAAGCGCTATCGGTTACATATAAAAAACCCAATAGAGCTTGTCGTCGCTTCGGGAACAGGATATATATATATTCTGCAAATCTCGTACCTACCTAAATACATACATAATATTGGACAAATTTCGATTTTAAAAAATGTTCACTAAAACTTATTCCATTAGTTGCTGATCATTTTAAAATATCGAGTAGCTTAAAATTTACATATTTACTACGTGTCGCGGAGATTAAAAATGAGTTCCATACGTCAAAAGGTACAAAGATAATTTAATTCTGCAAGTATCTGAAGTTATATGGTGGAAGTTACCAAAGCGAGCATGCTCAAAATCCAATAGAAACAGAATAAAACCTAAATATAAATATGTTTGAAGAAACTTCAACTACAACAAATAAAGTATACATGTATGTATGTATATACAATAGTATTGTCAATATGACTAAGTTTATTCGCGTAATTAATTATGTGTATGCCGCTAAAATTAAAATATCATCATTCATTGAGGTTTCTATTATGAAAATTAATAAAAACAAATATTTAAACAAATAAAAACAAATATTATTTGCACAAAAGGAAATTTTGAGACACAAACAGAAGTCGAAGATTTAGTAGTAATTGTATTAACACATGTAGAATTCCAGACGTCACCTCTAGCACAAGTAATAAGAACAATTTCTTGTCTTCTAGAAGATGAATCTTTGAATTTCACCAAAAACAATGCAGCATAACATTACAATCGGAGTATAGAAGTATGACATTTAGTATACTTTATTATCAAGTGACTAACACTCATACTTTTATAGTTGAGATTCGAATGCCAACAAGGAGATTTTAATAAATATGATAAATCGCCCCATTCCTTAACAAATCAAGATCGCTCGTTATTTCAAAAATCCTGATAAATTATATATTCAACCGAAAAGTACGTCTCACCCTGAGAAAAAGTTAAAAATAAGTGGAGGAAAACATATATTAGACGAAAAACCATTTTGAACACAAAAACAACTACTGCAGAATCTATTGAAAAGTTTTTGAACCCAAAGGATAATAGTTGGTAAGCTTATATATAATTACAAGTCTATACTGATATAAAAATCATATTTCCACTGTTTCAGGCTTAAATACATAGATGCTACCTTACGATATTCTTGTATCAAACGCTTACAAGATTCAGACCTGGTAGAAATAACAGAAAAGTTAATATGAAAAGCAGCATCGTTTAAAAGTGCTACTGTAATATTTATCTGAAAATTTTATCAGTAGAAAGACTAGATAGCCATTTTTTTATTAAATCACACCCATATAAATGATCGCATCATTGTTTTCCTGTATAACATACATCAGTCTTGACATGCCGGTCAAATTAAGCAGATATGTGGAATCATGATAAATACTGAATTCTGTAGACCACACTTTTAACTTTCAGAATATGTTTTTATAGATCCCAAAACATAGCAAAATGATTTAATGCTGTTGCCTCAAATAGTTCCCAATCCTTTTATATCTTACAGAAGAAAATCTTCAATATTAGAAGTGCAGGAAAGTTTCATTCAACATTATTAGGATTACATTGACTAAGATTAAACCATTTATATTTTTAATAACATTGTTTCCTTTTAGACACTGGGTGAGTTTGAGAAGGACTAAAACTATTTGAAACATGAAATACCTGTATTACATTTAATTGAATACATAATAATTTCAAATGACGAAACACCTTTTTGTTGTCAGAACCTGGAAAGTGTAACGTTTGACCCATATCTTAGAGTTTTCTTTGTAGAAATACATAATACATTTTATGTATTTTCTTTAAGAAGTTATTGAATACAAAAATTTACAACTTAATTACGTTAACTACTTAATAAACTTTGCATAAATATTATTTAAATGTAAGAAAATAATTGAATAAGAGAAATAACACATTTAACGGATTGTTAAAATGTATGTCTATATTATTGCCAGCGTGGCTTTTGGTTCGTTATTTAAAACACAATGTTACAAATTTAATTCACAAGGTATTTATTTTCGCTCTACACTTTTAAAATTCATAATTAATTAATTAACTCAACTTTAATTATCGCTAGTACTGTACCTCCAATTATCGCAATCCAATTAGAACACTTTCGTCTGATTATTACTTTCTCTGGTAGATACTGCACTGTCTAAGCCAAGACTGCTCCACTTGTGTTAACAACTGCTATATTTACACTATACAAACTCTCCAGAATCTTCTCCAGGATTCCATTCTAGAACCATCCCAAAGATTGCATCATCGATTCTCCAAACCTGAAGCTGTTTACTCTCCATTTCACTTTTATCTTTTTGTTGCACGTAACAATATGTTTATGGCATTTATTATTATAATTATAACCCACTTATATGAATGAATGACGAAGTATCAAATCGCTGCATCAAAAATCATCCGCGAATAGGTGTGATCCATATCACTCATGTTAATATTTCCTGACATAATTTACAGTACATACTTTCCTACAAAATGAAAAATGGCTAAGGCTGTACTCAATTCAAAACCTGGCAAATCTGCTGAAAATCCTTCACCCTTGGAATAGAATGAAAGTATCTACCACGCAAGAAAATGGGACGCAGATGTAAGTTATAAGGCAATATCATTAAGTGACCGCAATGAGCGTAAGCATCGTAGACAACACGCAAAAGTTGTCAACTTTCAACTTTAGCGCAATTATCCGGCGTTGACATTTCACAGTTTATTAATATTTTGTTTGTTTTATAATTTTGTATGCTGAACATAATGAGTTTCAAAGAAAATTTAATTATGGTGGTGAGAAATTTAAAAAATAATAATATTGTGGTTCCAATTTATTATTAAAACAGTTAAAAAAATTCCTTTAAAAATCATCTTGACGCAGTCATCAATGAACATTGTGTTCACCATGTTTGGTGGCTACGATTTTGACACTTCATCACCGCATTGTGCGTGGTGGCTGCGATGCATTCTGTTCCAAGCATCAAATTATCCACGTATTAGTCTACTACGTTCAATAGAAAAAATATTTAAGAAAGTAATGAAAAAAGAATTGGATTCATAAGTGAGCATAACACATGCATTAGTTAGAATAACTCAGCATATTAAAAGCAGCAGCAGCAGCCTATCTCAGAAGAAATTTACAGCTTTAATCCTTTGAGACATCCAATCAAAATTTGATTCAGTGTGGCACAAACGGTTAATTTATTATATTAAATCATTAAATTCATCTAATGGCCAATTAGTAAACAACTTTTAGTGACCGTTTCTTTCAAACTTTTGGTTCATAGCTATATAGGTACCTATATATACCCATATAATGTATTCACAGCTGACTTTCCAACTTAAGAAAATGACCATGTTCCTTTGTTCGTGGCTGATACTGCCATTTATGCGTGACATGAAAATATGTGTGATGTTATAAATTCTGCGCAAAACAATCTCCATGTGGTACATGAGTGTAGAGATACAAAATCCATAGTTAGTCATAATTTATTACAGAACAAACTCAATAAGTCAACGACCGTAATTTCATTTTTTAATATGCATTTCCACCTTCACTTAGCTATGCAATTCTTACATTCACCAAAGTTCTATGTCAGCAATTACATAGAAGTACAAGTGAAATTACGGTCGGTGACATTGCCTAAGAAGTAAATTTATGCTGATGGTGTGAATTGTATTTCTTTGACATACATTTTTGTTATTTTATTTTTTATTGTCATCATATGTATGTATGTATATGAATTTGTAGTGTATAAATAAGCGGATCGAATAATAAAATTGGAATTGATTATCATATAGCAAGTGATTGAGTTTAATTTATGTCCAGCAGTTCACAGGACATTTATTGGTTCTTCGAGCTTGTTTTGTTGAACTTAGTGTCTTCAAAGCAGTACAAAATTTCTGCAGAACTTAGTGTCTGCAGTTAATTGTTATTCAGCGCAGAAATTCCTGTTGAACTTAGTGTCTTCAGGCAATTTATCTACTAATAATAAATATTTTTTTCAGTCCTAATACCTAAAGCAATATTGGCGAAAAGCGAAGAAGTCCGTTCAATGTAGCAACATCAGCTCATCAGCCACTCGAAAATTCAACGAATATAAACTACGATGGAGCAGTTAATTAAAGCAAACAAGGCAGATGCTGTAAAACTTCAGAAATTTATTACAAACTACACCAAAGATTCTGACGTACGTAAAGCAAGGGATTATTTTGAAACCCGTTTGATTAAAATAAGCAAGCTATGGGAAAGTTTTGACAAAATAAATGATGATCTGGAGCTATACCGTGAAACTAATTCAGAACAGCCATACTTTAAAGAGAATTTTTATGACACCGTGGAAAAATTGTATGAAGAAACACGGGATATGTTAGAAAATTCCTTGGCGGATTTAATGTCAAGAGCGAAAGTCACTGAAGTATTGCAAGATCAACTGAAGGTAATAAAGAAGCAATGTGCCATTATAGAAACTCTACAGAAGGCATCAGTTTCAATTAAAGAAGAGATTAAACAAGAGGTGTCTGCACCTTACTGTATGCAAAAAATCAAGTTGGTGAATAACTATTGGGAGCACCTTGTCCGAAACCATGGAGAGATTATGTCTCGATGGGTAGAACAAAACACGAATATATGGAGAATGATGTATTCTCAAGCATTGAGGATACCTATCAAACTACCACAATTCAACTACAAGAAGTATTGAATAAACTAAATCCTCAAGCTAAAATATCGATAAACACCAACGAGTCAAAGGGAACACAAATAAAGTTGTCAAGAGTCGATATTCCGTCATTTAACGGTGACTATACCAAGTGGCAATCATTTAGAAACTTGTTCATGGAACTCATCTATAAAGATGACAAGATGTGTGGAGCTCAAAAATTGTTCTATCTCAAAGGCAATCTCATAGGTGACCCAAGTGAACTCATACAGCATCTACAAATAACAAAATCACAGAATATATCATTGCGAAACATTTAGTAAGCTAAGCGTACAACAATGACTAAAAGAGGTAAAAAAGGCAAACCTTTGCCAGAACTGCCTATTAAAAGGCCACAATATACTACAATGTAAAAGCCAGTACACCTGCAAGTTATGCCAGAAAAAACACCACACTCTTTTACATTATCAAAACCAGCAGGCACCATCTTATCAACAAAGTAATAACTATCCAAGAAAGGAAGCAATTCGAGATGATAGCTCACCAAACAAAGCGGTTGCAGCCCACTTTGCGAAGAAATCAAACTGGTATGGCGTATTACTGGCAACCGCTCTCATACAGTAATCAATAAATCAGGAGATGCTGTGCTACTCAGGGCATTACTTGACCAAGGGTCTCAAGCAACGTTCATTACTGAGAATGCAGCTCAGCAATTAAGATTACCTAGAAGAAAAATTCAAGCCACAGTTTCCGGTCTTGGGTGCTCCAGTCCAGGAATCACAAAATCCAGTATAGAGATTACAGTAACGCCACGATTTAAATCAACATTCTCTCTCACAACCACAGCCCTCGTATTAAAAAATCTCACAAGAAAATTGCCTACAAATAAAATTATTCCAACTAACTGGACGCATACCGAAAACTTGGTTTTGGCCGACTCAACGTTCCATAAGCCGGGAAGGATTGACATCATATTAGGAGCAGAAGTGTTCGGGAAGGTAATACTAGGCAACCTTTTGCGTGGAGCCGCAGATGCTCCCGTTGCCCAACAAACAGAGCTTGGGTGAATGTTATCTGGAGCTATTAGTAACAGCAACAACCAGAATAAACTTATTTGCATGGTATCAGAAATAGATATAACCAGCGAGCTGCAGAGATTTTGGGAATGCGAAGAACTGACAACCGAAACTATTACCACACCAGAAGACATTGTTTGGGAAAGTTACTACCAACAAACGCACAGACGGGACGAGAATGGTCGATATATCGTTTGCCTTCCATTTAAACAAAATCCCAAAGAAGCCAATTTGAGCCGATCAAGAGAACTAGCGCTTGCCCGACTGTTCCAAATGGTGCGAAAATTTAACCAAGACAAAGTATTTGAAACCATGTATAAGGATTTTATGAAGGAATACCAACGCTTAGGTCATATGGTTCCAGCTGAAGATGATGGTGAGATAAAATACTACCTACCTCACCATGCGGTTTTCAAACAACACAGTATAACAACCAAATTACGTGTAGTCTTCGACGCTTCGGCCAAAAGAAACAATACCAGATGTCTAAATGATATCATGATGACCGGTCCTCAACTGCAAGGAAGCCTAATCTCCATTCTGTTACGATGGAGAAAACATAAAATAGTATTCACGGCGGACATAGAAAAAATGAACCGCCAGATAAAAGTGGATGTGAGAGATCAGCAGTATCAATCTATTCTTTGGTGAGAGTCTCCAAATCACCCTATCAAGGAATATAAGCTGACGATCGTTACTTACGGCACAACCTCAGCACCGTTTCTCGCAATACGCACGCTGCAGCAACTCGCGCAAGATGAAGAAAAACACTACCCTATCGCATCCAGAATCATACTGAGCGATACTTATGTAGACGACGTAGTCTCAGGAGGCGCTTCCATGGATGAAGCAATAGAATCTTGTCAGCAGTTAATAAACATGCTAAAGGGCGGAGGTTTCAAGCTTCGCAAGTGGACAAGCAATAAATTCAAGGTTGTTAAGGATATACCCTATGAGTTTCGAGAACAACCTCGCTTTATAGATTTCCAGAAAGATCAGACAATTAAGGCACTTGGAGTGCATTGGAACCCTATAACCGATAACCGACAACCGCACAATAAAGCGGAATGTAGCATCCGAGGCGGCGAAAATGTTTGATCCTGTTGGATTACTATTGCCGGTAGTAATGTCTATCAAAATTCTTTTACAGAATATTTGGCTAGAGAGCTCGTGCTGGGATGAACCATTATCAAGTACATTATTAACTAGATGGTTACAAATAAAGTCTGAACTCCCAAAATTAGAAGAAATTGAGATTCCACGATGGATTGGGTTCACAGGAAAAGACATTAGCTGTGAGCTTCACGGGTTTTCAGATGCATCAGAAAAGGGTTACAGTGCAGTAATACATCTGCGAATTACACGAAAATCGCATGTTCAGACAAACTTAATAACCTCCAAAACTAACAATTCCATGATTAGAGTTATGTGGAGCAACACTACTCGCTAGACTGATAAACGAAACTAGAAAAAGTCTAGAAATCGATGCTTAAAGTGCTATGCCTGGACAGATTCAATGATAGTCCTGTCATGGATACAAAAAGATGCGCATAAGTGGCAAACATTTGTAGGGAATCGAGTTGCACAAATACATGGATTATCAGACGGAAATACATGGTTTTACGTGCGATCATCCGAGAACCCGGCCGACATCGCCTCTAGAGGAATACCGCCATCGCTGCTTAAAGATCATACTCTTTGGTGGCATGGACCGTCTTGGCTTAGCTCCAAGGAAATATCGTTTCCATCAAACCCAACGGAGACAACTGACCTAGAGAAGAAATTGTTGACGGCCCATTCTTGTTATGATTCCAATACCGAACACGAGAAAGATGATCTTCAAGAACTAAACTTTATCAAGAGTTGCTTGAAAGATTTTCAACATTAGGAAAATTACAAAGAGTAACAGCATATATTAAAAGGTTTGTGCAAAATATGAAGGTTAGCAAGGCGAAACTTACATCTGGGTACTTGACAATAAATGAAATCGAAGAAGCACTAGTACCACTAGTGAAGACTACCCAACAGCAAGTCTTTAAGGATGAAATAGTCCAGTGTTCAATAGAACAACCACTAAATAAGAAGAGCAGATTACTTCCTATATCACCGTCTATAGACTCTAAGGGGATACTACGAGTAGGCGGGAGATTACATCAAGCAGAACTATCATACGATCGCAAGCATCCTATTTTACTGCCCTACAAAAGCCGGCTGACAACACTAGTGATGGACAAAATGCATAAGCTTACCTTACATGGAGGAAACACCTTGACTTTGGAAGTCATAAGACAGCAGTTCTGGATATTAAATGGCTTGAAAGCAGTTCATACATCAATGTATAAGCTGTCATAGAAACAAAGCTCAAATGATCGAACAAATGATGGGAATGTTACCTAAGGCAAGAGTAATCTCTACTCGACCCTTCAGCCAGTCGGGGGTAGATTATGCTGGACCATTCGAACTTTTACTGGCCAGAGGAAGAGAAAACAAATCGCACAAGGGCTATGTGGCAATATTCGTCTGTTTAACGACAAAAGCGATTCACTTGGAGGTAGTAACCGACCTCACATCTCAGGTATTTATAGCTGCCTTCAAACGATTTGTCGCGAGAAGAGGACACATCGCTCATATTTACAGCGATAATGCAACTAATTTCGTTGGCCTATAAAGATGACGTGTAGAATGCACTACAAGAAATCGGCACACAATGGCACTTCATTCCTCCAGCCTCCCCTCATTTTGGTGGTTTATGGGAAGCGGGTGTCAAAGCTATGAAACATCATATGCGCCGTGTAGTCGGGGATAGCAGACGGACATATGAGGAAATGTGTACACTCATGACTCAAATTGAAGCATGCTTAAATTCGCGACCGATGTACCCAATATCTGATGATCCTGAAAGCTTGGAAGTGCTTACTCCAGGTCAATTCTTGACTGGCTCTTCATTACTTGCCGTACCTGAAAGAAATTATCTTGAAAATAATCCAAATGCTCTTAATAAGTGGCAAAGGGTAGGACGGATGCATCAGGATTTCTGGAGAAAGTGGTAATCCGAATACCTGTCAAGGCTACAGCAACGTCCTAAATGGACTCAACGAGAACCGAATCTACGAATTGGAAATCTGGTACTAATTAAGGACGAACAGCTTCCACCAACAAAATGGGCGCTTGGTCCATTGATAGAAACGCACCCTGGACTCGATGAGCTAACTAGAGTAGTAACTCTACAAACAAAGTGTTTTGTAATGTAGCGGTAATTGAACACTACAGCTATATTACTGCATTTTGGGTAGGTTAGTGTAGCGGTATGTTAAAATGACAAGATATGTGAGCTTGTGTTTACTGTTACTTTATTGAGCAAAAATTCCTTATTTTACGTTAGTCTGAATTCTATTTTATTTTTTCACTTCAAATGTACTTAATTAATTTAATTAATTATCTGTAGGCATGTATTCTTGAGGTGTCGTAACGTGACACGTGCTCAATTTTATACCTCAGATTTTCACCAATTTCACTTATATTTGAAAATTCACTGTCTACTTTTATTAGTTCTTCTTAATATATTTCACATCACTCTTAATATTAATTAATTCTACTTTGTTTTTTCACATGAAACGTCTAATATGCTTAGCTTGCATGCGTTAAACGCTATGTGAAAAAAACCTAAAACTAAAATGTCTGCCACCAAATATATTTTAAAAATGTATAAAAAATACTTAGCCTATAATTTCACCAAAAACCTGTAACACCACAGAAGTTAATCTTTACTTAGCATGTAAATACTGTACCTTGCTTGGCACGTTGATTTATTCTAGAAAGATTTGAAGTTATTTTCACTGATGAATAATTTTCCACTTTGAAGAACACTAGATCTATGCGAAGTTGCATTTACGATCGCTGTCAAACTAATGAGAGTTTAGTTAGGGAGCACCTCCTTTTTATAATGTCCGAGCCGCCATTTTCGGACAAGTTCCACATGAAAAAATGCAAATTTCATATATTTTTTGCACATTATAAGTCCATGCTGTAATGTCAAAATATTCCAAATTATGTGAATTAATTTATTTTTAATTATCCATAATTTTTCCTAATTCATTTATTGAAAAATTTCAATTTTTCTAAAATTTATCAATATGGCCGCTCCCTGTCATACTATGTTGATTTCCGGTGTGGAACATAAATTCTCTCACGAATTTTCTTCTGTCTCGTTTCCACATCGTTCTCTTTCCCACTCATTATGGGAATTAAAATTACCTTTTTTTATAAATATTTCCTTACCTGGGCAATTTCGCGTTTTTTAATTATTGCCAACAGGTAGAGCGCGGCCAACTTCATAAAAGTGATTATTTACTTCGTCGCGGTGACAGTTGGTTTCGCGGATTTTAAATAGTGAAGTTTCGTGTTCGTATTGTGTATTTTCTTCGCCACTAAGGGATTAATTCACAAGGTAAGTGCATAAATATATTCTTTAAGTATTAAGTAATGATTTTCCTGTGCATAATTTGCAGGAAATATACAAATTATGCGAAATTTTTATGTTGGAAAAGTGATTAATGAAGCGTCAACAACGGCTACAATTGTTGATTTTTCATTAATAATAGTATGTTTAGCTTCTGCGAGTTTATGTTATTCGCATATTTAAACATAATTGCATGTTTCGCAATAGTTTATTATGCCAATAACATGAATTTCGCTGAAAAGTAGCAATGTTTATGTTTTCATGTAGTGTTGTTGCTGTACTGCCAAGAAATTTGTTTCTTGGCAGTATGCATGTATGTACTTAAATTTTTTATTGTGCTGCATAATAGTTAATCCAATTGATTCTATTAAACTAATATATATCTTTTTTTTTTTTCATTTCAGATACTTTTTGAAGATACAGGAGGCAAGTGATGACTGGACACAGGATCTTGGAATTCTAAGGAAGTATTAAATATTTTATATATTGTATTCTAATTATTTTTTTTATTTTTTTTCAGCTGTGTTCAACATACTCCCCCCCCCCGTTGAACAGTTTGTTCAACCAAAGCTTCTTTTATTTTGCGTATACCTCTCTTGTGGTAATGATGGAATATCAACGTTCCGTCCTTGTTTACCTTTAGTTTAACTTGATACTTGTCGGGTAAATTGATGAATTTTTCCCGATTCCTTCGCTGCTGTATGGCTGTCACGTTGATACGCTGCAATACATATCGTGGTAAATATATATCTACGCCTTCTCGTGTTCGAAATTTTTGAAAACTATTGTTCCTCCTCATTTCGAACTCGTTTATGTTTGTGGTCAGCAGAAGTTTGGATAGCTGTGATATCCGACTGCCATTAACCACCACTGTCTGATCCGGGTGTGGATCCGTAAAAGGAGTTGGGCCTACAAACGGTAAGTTTGTAGCCGTAGTTACTTCTTTAGCTGCTGCGCTCGTGGATGGCTCTCCTCTGATTCTGGCAACTTCTTCTCTCGCTCCTACAACTTCTTCTAGAGCTCCTGAAGCCAATTCGTGGGCCAACTCCGGCCTGGGTCTGCCAAAAACATCACATCCCGGGTCACGCAACATCCTCCGCTCCGGGCTTCCTGGTGGGCTAAAATAAATGTCCTCCAGAATATATAAGGTATCATCCTGTTCGTAGGTGAATGACATCTGAAATGGCAACCAGTTAGTATTGCGTAACGTGAATAGAACACAACCCTCAGCCAACAGTAGTACACAAAAGGACAGACACATGACGACACTAAGAACAGGTAGTTAATCTATAGCTAATGGTAGCGGACTAATTTTTGCAATTGGTCGTAAAAAACTACCGTTTCGCGTTTTGACCTTGACTACCCGAACCAGATCATCTGTCCCTGGATGCACTTGTTCGATTATGCCCATTAACCACCTTGTGGGTGGCATCTGATCGTGTTTTACAAGTACCACGTCCCCTACTTGAATATTTGGTTGTCTTGTGTACCATTTGGGTCGATTTTGCAATTGGTTCAAGTAATCCCTTGACCATTTATCCCAAAATTGTTTATATAATAGTTGTATGTACTTCCACCGTTTGGAAGGTAGTATTGCTTCATGTGTATAGTCTGGCTCTGGAATGGCATTAAGTGCTTGGCCTATTAAAAAATGTCCGGGTGTGAGGATAAGTAAATCCTCTGGATCATTTCTCACGTAGCATAGCGGTCTAGAATTTAGACATGCCTCAACCTGAGCCAGGACTGTAGAGTATTCTTCGAATGTGCATCTGGAGTGTTGTAATGTTCGGCGTAAATGGTACTTTATTGCCTTTACTCCAGCTTCCCATATCCCTCCAAAGTGTGGGGAGGCTGGAGGATTAAAATGCCAATTGATTTGCTTGGAGGCAAGATATTGTGCTGCTACTGGAGTTGCACCTTTAATTGCTGCTTGCAAATCCTTGTCTAATATCGCTTTTCCTCCAATAAAGTTGGTGCCACAATCTGAGTATATGTCACTATACAATCCTCTTCGTGCCACAAATCGTTTTAATGCAGCGAGGAATGCTTCAGATGTGAGATCTGATACCAACTCCAGATGTACCGCCTTTGTGGCCATACAAGTGAAGATGCAAAAGTATGCTTTCAGCAATTTTGCATTTCGTAGGTTTGATGCTTTTATTATTACAGGTCCTGCATAGTCAATTCCTACGTTAAGGAACGGTCTCGTTATATTCACTCGAGACGTTGGTAGATTTCCCATTAATTGGGTTCTTGTGGTAGTGCGATGTTTAAAACAGATAATGCACTTATGTATTCGACTGGTAATTCGACGTCATGCATCCAAGATCCAAAATCTATCTCGACTAGTGCTGAGAACTAGTGATGGACCGTCATGCAGAGTATCTACATGTAGTTTATCAATTAGTATTAGTGTAACGTGATGATCACGTGGTAAGATGATTGGGTGCTTCCTATTATATGGCAATGTTGCATTCAGAAGTCTACCACCTAATCGTATTAGACCGTTGTTGTCCAGAAATGGATTGAGCTTGATTAATTTGCTATGTTGTGACAATGGTTTCTTGTCCAACATATTCTTATACTCTTCTGCGAACGCAGTTTTTTGTACGAGTTTTAATATTGTTACTTCAGCATTATTCCATTCCTGCACAGTGAAAGCTTGAACGAATTTCGTTTGCGGATGCCGACAATTGTGTATGAAACGTTGAATGTTTGCTACAATTCGCACAAGGCGAGTATACGACGAATATCGTAAAAGAAGATTGTTTTCTAATTTCGCTAAAAAACTTACTGTAGGAAGTTCTTTAGCTTCTAAATTTGTTTGTTCCGAAATGTCCTTAAATTTCGGCCAGTTGTCCTGTTCTTCAGCTAACCATGATGGTCCATGCCACCATAAATGATTACTGGTTAAATTTGCTGCAGGAACACCTCTGGAAGCTGAATCTGCCAGATTGTGTTTTGTGGATATGTGACGCCACTGTTCGAAGCGTACAACGTCTTGTATTTCGACGACGCGGTTTGCTACGTACATTTTCCATCGGGCTGGATGTTCCTTGATCCATTGCAAGACAATTGTTGAGTCTGTCCAGGCGAAGATTGGCACATGATATAGGCGCATATCTTCAAGTGTAGCCTGAAGCAGTCGTGCAAGTAATAGAGCTCCATTAAGCTCTAATCTAGGAATTGTTGTTGGCTTAATTGCAGCTACCCTAGTCTTTGCAGTAAGCAAGTTGGTATGAATTAAGCCGTTCTGATCGTCTACCCGTAAATAAACGGCAGCTGCAAAAGCCTTTGTAGACGCATCACAAAATCCATGTAATTGGATGCTTGCCTCAGATGAATAGTTGATCCATCTAGGGATTTGTATGTTTTCTATGCATTTTAAGTTACGTTTAAACTTATTCCATTGTTGTTCTATTATCTCCGATACCTTGTTGTCCCATGCACATCCTGTGATCCATAGTACTTGCATGAGCACCTTGGCTGTAATTACCACTGGTGCCAGCCAGCCTAAAGGATCGTACAGTGATGCGATGTCAGACAGAATGGTTCGTTTAGTTACCTTGGCATGAACTGTCCATGGTTTGGTTATAATAGAAAAACTATCCAGTTTAGGATGCCAGCGAATTCCTAGTGTTTTTACAGATTCCTGGTCTGTGATCGTTAGTGTTTCTGTGAATTCACGTTGCTCTGCAGGAAGATGGCTTAACAACTCTGAACTGTTGCTTGTCCATTTCCTGAGATTGAATCCTCCAGATTTCATCATACCTATTAGCTGATTTAATAAGCATTTGGCGTCATTAAGATTGTCAGCCCCAGTCAGGAGATCATCCACATAAAAATCTGTGGTTGTAACCGTAGAAGCTAAAGGCCATCTTTGCTGTTCATCATTTGCTAACTGTTGTAGCGTCTGAATAGCTAAGTATGGCGCTGACGCAGTTCCAAATGTCACCGTGTTCAGCTGAAAATCCTGAACCTCCTGAGTTTTAGGATGTCTCCAAATGATTCGCTGAAATGTTCGGTGATCGGGATGCATGGTGATCATGCGATACATCTTTTCAATGTCTGCGTTCATAGAAATTTTATATTTGCGCCAGTTGAGCAACGTGGCGAACAGCTTAGGTTGCAGAACTGGGCCCTTTAGTAGATACTCATTAAGAGATTTGCCATTCGACGTCTTAGCTGAGGCATCGAATACTACTCTCACCTTTGTTGTCGTGCTTTCCTTCACAACGGCATGATGAGGTATATAATAATGGGGCTGATTGATATTGGGCGGAGGTATTTCCTCCATATAACCCAACAAGAGATATTCGTCCAAACATCTCTCATATTCAACTTTCAAGTCTGGATTTCTGGTTAATTGTCGTTGAATTCCTTGAAAGCGTTTGATTGCTTGTATTCTCGATTGCCCCAGAGTAGGGTTCTCGTCGTTTACAAAAGGTAACTTAACTTGATAAGTTCCATTATGCAGACGCTGGTGATTGAGTTGATAACTCTGTAGACATTCCTTGTCTTCTTTTTTAAGAATGGGGTTTGTGGGAAATTCTTCTGTTTCCCAGAACTTCTTGAGTTGAAGAGCCAAATCATCAGTTGTGATTGTAAATGATGACTGCTATAGGAGTCGTATTTGTTCCTTGCCGAATACCGGTTCGCAATATTTGAGCATAAACTCTTGCTCCTAATAATGCATCTATCCTTCCCGGTTTCCAGAATGTGGGATCTGCGAGTTGCAGTTTCTTTAGGTTCGCGCATTCCTTTTTAGACACTATTCTAGAAGGCAGAGGATCTGTAATGTTCTTAAGTATTAGAAAGTTTTCTTCTAATACTGCTGTAGATCTCGTTGTTCGAGGCCGAAGAGAGAGTATTGTTTGGTGCCTTGAGATGGCTGTATGGCTAGTGTTTAAGCCTGTGATGGAGACTGCAATTGGGCTTTGTACTGCTCCTAATTTCCTGCAAGCTTCCTCCGTGATGAAAGATGATTGCGAGCCACTGTCTATCAGACATCGTAGAATATAAGGTTTTCCGCTTTTTGTCTGTGCTACTACTAATGCAGTTGCTAGTAGAGCATTGTGACTTTCTCGGGTTACGAAGTTATGACTAGTGTTTAAGCCATCAGTATTGTTGACTGCTTGTAACCGGGAAAAGCTTTCCTGTGAGGAGCTAGATTGATTAGCTTGACTTGAGCTCAATCTAACTTTGTCATGTGCTGACTTATGCTCATTATGAACAGCTGAGGACTTGGGTTTTTCCTTATTGTGTTCTTCATGAAGGGTGCAATTATTTAAGTGGTGAATTCCTAAGCAATTTGAGCACCGACCTGATGCCTTCAATATCTGATATTTGTATGGTATGTCCATCGCTTGATACTTCGGACACTTTTGGAGGTAATGCCTGGCATTGCATGCTGCGCATTTAAATTCCTTTGTAATGTGATATGACTTTCTCACGTCTGGTGTGGTGTTTGGTTTGTGATGTGGTGTGGACTTAACTAGACTATCTGCTAACGATTCTAAAATTCTTAAACGTGTATTTAAGAACTGCTTAAATGACTTAAATGTTGGGAGTTCTTGTGTGCCTCCCTGCTCTTCTTCCCACATTTTGAGGGTAATGAAAGGTAATTTTTGTACTACCAGATGTATTAGAAGTACATCCCATGATGTCGTATCAACTTCTAAACTTTGTAATTGTTGGATACATTCGTCTGTTGTATCAATTATTGACTTGAGTCCTTTAGCAGACTCTGCATTTAGTTTGGCTTGGTTTACCAAAACCTTTAATTGATGATTAACTAAAATTCTCTTGTTCTCATATCTAGCCTTTAACTTGTTCCATGCTGGCATGTAATCTTCATTTGTTACTGGGGTGTGCCGCAACAATTTCTCAGCATCACCCACTAAACAAGATTTCAGATGATGCAGCTTTTGAACTGGTGTTAGCTTTGTATTGTCATGAACAAGAGAGATGAATAGATCATGAAATGATCGCCATAAATCGTAGTTGCCGTTATACTTGGGCAACTGAATGCGCGGAAGGAATGATTCCTGTTGAACAACAGTTGTCGAATGAATAGGTAATTGTCCCGAGCTTGATGCTTCAGTAGTTGGGACGAATTTCCGCAATCCTTCTACTAATTCTCCCATATATTCGGAATATTTTAACTCTGTTGAGCTATGATTATCTTGGGCTAAATACTCATGTTGCTTTTCATCAGAACTTTCTAATAAAGCCTGATTTATTGCCATATCTGTATCGCTATATATTTCCCATAGTTTCTTCAAATCTGTAATTTTAGTTTCATAAAAGCCTTGTGTTCGTTTAGCAAGGTTCGTTTTCTTTCCATTTTCGATTAACTTTTCAATTCTTGCACGCAATATGCTTTCCGTAAGGATTAGTTTATCTACTGAATCCATGTTGATTGATATTTTACGATTAGTTAATTAACCGTGTGGGTTAAATGAGGAAGATAATTGAAAAAAAAAAAACAATTTAATGCCACGTGGGATAAATGTAAATTTAGTCGAAGAACGTAAATTGATACCGTGTATGACAAATTGACGTGAAAAATATTTATCTAAATTTTCGTTACTAATTTTAATTTAATTAATCAGCTATTTATTAAGAGTTACTGACATGTAAGTTCAGCAATTAACTATGTAACACGATTTACTGACATGTAAGTTCAGTAATTATAACAGAAATTGCTTGACTAATTTAATCGTAACTGAATTATTGTCAATCGCAACAGTAAACATGCACACATTCCTGGATGGAACCACCAAAAAATGTTTTGTAATGTAGCGGTAATTGAACACTACAGCTATATTACTGCATTTTGGGTAGGTTAGTGTAGCGGTATGTTAAAATGACAAGATATGTGAGCTTGTGTTTACTGTTACTTTATTGAGCAAAAATTCCTTTTACGTTAGTCTGAATTCTATTTTATTTTTTCACTTCAAATGTACTTAATTAATTTAATTAATTATCTGTAGGCATGTATTCTTGAGGTGTCGTAACGTGACACGTGCTCACTTTTTTACCTCAGATTTTCACCAATTTCACTTATATTTGAAAATTCACTGTCTACTTTTATTAGTTCTTCTTAATATATTTCACATCACTCTTAATATTAATTAATTCTACTTTGTTTTTTCACATGAAACGTCTAATATGCTTAGCTTGCATGCGTTAAACGCTATGTGAAAAAAACCTAAAACTAAAATGTCTGCCACCAAATATATTTTAAAAATGTATAAAAAATACTTAGCCTATAATTTCACCAAAAACCTGTAACACCACAGAAGTTAATCTTTACTTAGCATGTAAATACTGTACCTTGCTTGGCACGTTGATTTATGCTAGAAAGATTTGAAGTTATTTTCACTGATGAATAATTTCCCACTTTGAAGAACACTAGATCTATGCGAAGTTGCATTTACGATCGCTGTCAAACTAATGAGAGTTTAGTTAGGGAGCACCTCCTTTTTATAATGTCCGAGCCGCCATTTTCGGACAAGTTCCACATGAAAAAATGCAAATTTCATATATTTTTTGCACATTATAAGTCCATGCTGTAATGTCAAAATATTCCTAATTATGTGAATTAATTTATTTTTAATTATCCATAATTTTTCCTAATTCATTTATTGAAATATTTCAATTTTTCTAAAATTTATCAATATGGCCGCTCCCTATCATACTATGTTGATTTCCGGTGTGGAACATAAATTCTCTCACGAATTTTCTTCTGTCTCGTTTCCACATCGTTCTCTTTCCCACTCATTATGGGAATTAAAATTACCTTTTTTTATAAATATTTCCTTACCTGGGCAATTTCGCGTTTTTTAATTATTGCCAACAGGTAGAGCGCGGCCAACTTCATAAAAGTGATTATTTACTTCGTCGCGGTGACAGTTGGTTTCGCGGATTTTAAATAGTGAAGTTTCGTGTTCGTATTGTGTATTTTCTT
Source organism: Dioctria rufipes (assembly GCA_963924295.1). Lineage (NCBI taxonomy): Eukaryota > Metazoa > Arthropoda > Insecta > Diptera > Asilidae > Dioctria > Dioctria rufipes. Next base: position 108,572,170 of record OZ002740.1, read on the forward strand.
CACCACTAAGGGATTAATTCACAAGGTAAGTGCATAAATATATTCTTTAAGTATTAAGTAATGATTTTCCTGTGCATAATTTGCAGGAAATATACAAATTATGCGAAATTTTTATGTTGGAAAAGTGATTAATGAAGCGTCAACAATGGCTACAATTGTTGATTTTTCATTAATAATAGTATGTTTAGCTTCTGCGAGTTTATGTTATTCGCATATTTAAACATAATGGCATGTTTCGCAATAGTTTATTATGCCAATAACATGAATTTTTCTGAAAAGTAGCAATGTTTATGTTTTCATGTAGTATTGTTGTTGTACTGCCAAGAAATTTGTTTCTTGGCAGTATGCATGTATGTACTTAAATTTTTTATTGTGCTGCATAATAGTTAATCCGATGGATTCTATTAAACGAATATATATCTTTTTTTTTTTTTTCATTTCAGATACTTTTTGAAGATACAGGAGGCAAGTGATGACTGGACACAGGATCTTGGAATTCTAGGGAAGTATTAAATATTTTATATATTGTATTCTAATTATTTTTTTTATTTTTTTTCAGCTGTGTTCAACACAAAGGGATCAAGGATCAAGCGACCAGTCACTAAAGTGTCGCTGCTTCCTATAATCGACAATCACATGAATGAATCGGTTGATCCAAAGAGACTCCTGCGTCAAACAAATGAAGAAACTACTACGATAGAGACGGCTCCAAATCCTGTCTCCGAGAGCAAAATAATTAATTCACATTGCATTCAAAACTCGAACAAAATGCGGAGGTGCTCAAGCTTACCACATGAAAATAGAAGTGTTAAACGCACCCGACAGCCAAATACAATTCCACCTCATAACTCAAGCTCACTGAGTAAATCATGGCTAACCTTCATTATATTGGCATTGCTCACTATATTAGTTATAGGGCAGCAACCTGATAAACCGTATAGTATAACCAGGTTTAAAGAACAAAAAGGAATATATTTTGAAGACCTATCGGAGATCCAGCTATATTCAAGCGAATGGAATCTTATCATTTACTATGACTTGTCATCATATTGGAAGGAGTTCACAGGAATAAGAAAATCAGTGCAAAGGCTTACAGAAATCTGCCAACAAAACACCCATCTAACAATACCAAAAGAACTGTGTAACGCAACAATTTTACAGTTACAACATCAGTATAGTGAATCCTATCAAATTAATAGTATATTACAACAACAAAATGAAAATGAACGATTTAGAATCAAACGAGCTCCTCTTGAAATAGTGGGCTCAATCGCAAACAGTTTATTTGGTATTCCTGATCAAGGGTTTGCAGAAAGATACGAAGAGCAAATTCAGAACATCAAGGAAAACGAAGATCTATTGAAAGAACTACTAATGAATCAAACATCCATTGCTGAACACACAATTAATGCTATAAAGAAGAGTATTGAGACATTAAATCATCAAATCACTATCTTGGAACATCATATAGAGACAATTGCAAATGGACTTAATAAAGCTGACGAAGTCTTAAAAACTACACAATCCTTTACGTCGGCAGTATTACTAGTAACCCGAAATCTGATAAACTTTCAACATATGCAAAAGAGCTTACTAGTTGTAGTAACCAACACAAAACACGGAAGGCTCAACACACTACTGGTCACACCCATTCAGCTTCGTGAACAACTAAGCATAATTAAAGAGCACCTACCAAAACATCTTAGAGTACCAGGAGATGAAACTTCGAAATCATTACTGCCAATATATAATTCAATGCATGTTAAGATGCGCATCACGCAAAGGAATGTATTATTTGACGTTCGAATTCCATTGCTCAATGCAGAAATATATCGGCTATTCAAACTTACGCCTATACCTGTGAAACATGCAGATCAGTTCATCCACATTCAACCCTCAACACAATACCTGGCTGTAAACCTCCATAAGGACCGCTTTACACCATTAAAAGAGGAAGATATCAAGGAATGCATACAATTATTAGAGGCCCAATTAATTTGCAATCTAAAACAGCCTATATACAGTGCGCAATCGAATCAAAGTAGATGTGAGATAGAACTGGTTAACCACCAGGGAAAATTGTCATCCTTCTGTCAATTACGAAGTATACCATTGAAGAAAATGTGGTATAAGCTACATACACCAAGTACCTGGATCTATATAATGGAAGCAGTAACTCATTTCGACATCATATGTGGAACAAAGATCCACCCTGTAATCCTTGCAGAAAGTGGGATTATACAAATACAGCCCACCTGTATCATAAAGCTTCCCACATTATTCATAAGTGCAAATAATCAACAACCAGGAACCTTGAACTCTTCATTTATACCGGAGCAAGAAATTATCTCTACTCACATTGGCGAATATTTAGCAAGTCAAAATACTACCAATGCTTCCATTCCCTTGCTAATTAAAGAGATCAAGGCTGATGATATTGAAGAGCTCCATAAGGCAATTAAAACCCACCAACAATATATCGCGGAATTCCTCACCTTCACCGTCACCACATACATCATTATGTTGGACTCTATTCACTGGCAGCTATCATAATCATCAGTTTGGCGTCCTATTTCTTGTGGAAAAAGCGACGAAACAACATGATCCCACAACTAAACCTACCTCAACCAACCCCAAGACGAGCAGAGTCCAGGTCACAAGAGCAACTCGGTATCATCTTGGAGGTACCCAGATTTGATAATGCGAGGCGGGAGAATGTAGAGATACATAATCCATAGTTAGTCATAATTTATTACAGAACAAACTCAATAAGTCAACGACCATAATTTCATTTTTTAATATGCATTTCTACCTTCACTTAGCTATGCAATTCTTACATTCACCAAAGTTCTATGTCAGTAATTACATAGAAGTAGAAGTGAAATTACGGTCGGTGACATTGCCTAAGAAGTAAATTTATGCTGATCGTGTGAATTGTGTTTCATTGACATAAATTCTTGTTATTTTATTTTTTATTGTCATCATATGTATGTATGTATATGAATTTGTAGTGTATAAATAAGCAGATCGAATAATAAAATTGGAATTGATTATCAGATAGCAAGTGATCGAGTTTAATTTATATCCAGCAGTAATAGTACAATGAGTACTACCATAAAAGAAAATTAAACTGAATTATAGTAAAACGCAAGCAATGTTTTTTCGAACAAAAGAAAACAAGGGAACCTACAAGCATAAGCCTCTCAATTAATAACCATGACATCAGTTTAACTAATTATGTACAATATCTAGGAATCATGCTGAATAAAACTCTTAGCTTTAGTCTCTACATTTCTCAAACCATACATAAAATTTACGTACTTACAAAAATCCCATGTGCTTTTATAAACAGGACGTCTAGCTTAAATATAGGCAACAAATTAAAGAACAAGTAGGGAATCGACCACTGTAACCGATTTTCTTCAAACTTTGTGAATAACTTACAATTCGCTCACAAATCACAAATATCACAATTATTTTGCGCTGAAACTTATACTTTCGGAGATATTTGACTTTTAAAATCGCGAACTTTGCATTGCACTTCACAACACATTTGGCATTTTTATAATTAATTTACTATTCTTCTTCTTTTAAGTAGCAAGGCAATGTCTTATTGGTGGGTATACCTTCCCAGCTTTCGAGTTACCAGCATTACGTTTTTTTATTCATTACGAATATTGTGTGTGTGCGTGTGTGTGTGTGTGTATGCGTGTGTGTGTGTGTGTGTTCCTTTAATAACTACATGCTGCTTTACTGCACATCAGTCTAATATTCGTAATGACTAAAAAATGCAATGCAGGTAGCCCGAATGTTTTGAAGGTATGTCTATACCCACCAATAAGGTGCATCGGCTTCTTATTGCTACTTAAAATAAGAAGAAGACTATATTAATTATGAAATTATATGACGGTGTGCAGTGCAAAGTACGCGATTTTTAAAATTAAATATCTCCGAAAGTATAAGTTTCCGCGAAAAATAATTGTGATATTTGTAATTTGCGAGCGAATTGTCAGTTATTCACAAAATTTGAAGAAAATCGGTTGCAGTGGTCGATTGCCTAATTAAGCCCAAATTAGTGATATACATATGTCAAATTAAAAGAAGAAGAACAGAAATTACCTTTTTAAACTATTAAATAAGTTAAATTTACCCTGTAAATATTTACAATCATCCGTAGAGCGGGGGGTAATAGTACTCTCCTAGACAATCAAATAATTGTATTTGAGGGGGGGGGGGGGGTGACATATAAACCGTTTCGAGTTACAGGGTGATGAAGAAAATATAGGTTTTCATTTCACACTTTACCTTGTATTTGAAAATTTACAGGGTGCAAGGTCACAGTCATGAGTTCATTGTATGCAGAACTTCATATTTTTTTCTAATGACTGCTCAACCAGCCGCATTCTCTTATTCGCTCAAGAGTTATGGCATTCTAAACTAAAAGATTCTGACTTTATTACCTTTTTTTACTTTTACCTCTATATTTTTGCAAAACGTTGGTTAATATAACTTTTATTTATAAAAACTATAAACTGCGGACTCGCCATTTTGGATCTATTACAACCTATGGGCTATCTGTAGCAGTTAAAAGATTATTACCTATTAACCTATTCTCCAAGATGAATTGTTGCCTTAATGTCTGAAAACACGTCGTTTTAAGAAAATATCGTCTAATTTCGGTATATGTAAAACTGTTGAATAGAAAATAACCAGCCTTCTCGTTTTGAAACGTAAATGAAATCTCAAAACTTCACTTATAACTATGTATAATTATCTCCTTTTTTAGTTTAATGGAATAATGATTTTCTCACCTCAAACAAACAGCATAATATTTCTGTACATTTTGTAGTCGGTTTGAATTCAATGCTACCTTGTCGAACTTCTTTCGTCCATTCAGAACTTAAAGAACAAACACCATTAAGAGTTGTTGTAATTATACGACTTCTTGTTTTTGTTTTTATAAGATTCACCTTCCTAAATGTCTTTTCACAATCAGCATTAGAATGTGGAATGAGAAGGCAATCTAATGAAAATTGCAATAAAATGCTGAATTATTTTAATCCTACTAAATTTCAAAGTTTTGACAGAAAGTATCTATCGGCTCTTCTTACTTGATTTCTACAGGAATATCTGTAATATGGAGTTTTCTCCATTGATCATCCAACTGTTTTCTCTCCTAAGTGTAATCCTAGGTATTATATTGACCAGAGGTAGTATTGACGGATTTGATTCTTGTAATTTATTGCTCGCTGAATTCTTTGGATGTAGGAATATCGTATTCGGCAATACTGGATCTTTTAAGTTCCATGTATTTTAATATCGATCGCAGGAATTCTCAAAAATTTCTATATCTTACACCTAATTCACACAATTACTCTTGCTGTGAGACTATATCATTACATTTGAGGCTCGCCATTACTACAACACCTAAATATATTTCATTCCCGCTTAAATATTTTTGGTCTAATTCAGGATTGATATCGTTTAGATTAGTTCGGATTACGTTTTTGTCTTCATAAAACAGAATAGAATATTTGTGAATAATTCTCGAACTTTCTCATGAACTTCAGGAAGCACAATCTTAACTGATTGAAAATATGAGTTACAAATTAGCAAATTTTGGTTAAACCCAGCTCAAAAACTTAATGAAGTGATTTAAAAATGGGTCAATCAGCCACTCCGGGATTTTTTGTCCTAAGATAATTTTTTCCCATAGAGCCATACCTGAAAAAATTATGTAAGTGCGCTCCATTGTTCAAGCATCCTGGTGACTACGCTGTTAGCCAACAAATCTGAAATATGTGCAACATTTTGCGAGCTTTAACAACAGTATACTCTTATCTTTAAAATTGCACAGATTGCGCTCATCGCTTCAAATTATTTTTAAAGAAATTGTAAACTACTGTGGCTAGCTTCTGACACCTCATGGACAATGCCACGCACAGAGGAGACAATGCCATATACATTTGGAAATATATATTCCAGGACATTCATTTTTTAGCCGGCTAGAAACAGAATTTTCTTATCGCATCATCGCATTGGAGCTATCTGCCCCAAAACGTCTAAAGGTGTATTGAAATCGCAGAAACTTTTACCAAAGCATCGAATAAAATTTCGGTAATTAATCCTTAATTTATTTTGTCAGGGATATTTATTAGGCCCGTTATATATATCTAATGAATATCCCAAAATTATCTTTTTATTTGTTTCGATTCGTCATTAAAATACCGTACTATAACACAAGAGTCTATCTGTAGATTCTTCCGTGAGGACACTGAATTTTGTTTTCCAAGATTTTCTTTAAAGGAAGCTTTCATGTTTTTTTCCTATATCTGTGGGCTTTTTTCTCTTCAGGATAATTGAGGAGCATATTTTCAAAAGTTGATTGGTTCAAAATATATAAAAATGAGATATACATGTATATCAAATGATTCGTAATGGCACTGGTTGCCTTAAAACACTTGGAAACGCTATATAAGATAAAATAAATAAAAAAAAAATTTTGAAATTAATTACCAAAACTCGAAAAGTGTATAAAAATTTTTGCATGTGTCTTTCTAAAATAAGTGCAGTTTACAACAGAACCCAACAAGTATACATAGCTACTTATCGTACCATTGAGAAAACGCTCACTTTTCGCGTTTTATTTTTATTTTCTATTGAAATTTTTTTATAAAGTTTATGCTTTCAAAATTATTAAACTTTTCATTATATCTTTTACCTTTTAGTATAGTACTTTAAAGCTTCTCCTGAAAATTTTTTTATTTTCCCATATCGACCTTTCAAAAAACGCTCCTCAATTCCTAGTGTTAGGCCAGAAAAGCACATAACTTTACATCAGATCATTTTGTTGCTCTTGCGAGCGAGTCTTCTGCGTCGACAGTTTTCAAAATATTTGTTATTTTGGAGTACCCCACATATTTTTCGTATCATTTTTAGATTTTAAATGAAGTTTCACACAATGGGCCGCCCTTAAACTTAAATTGCATACCTACCTTACAAAAGGTTTTAAATATTTATAGAATTTGGAGCAATCCATTTGCCAATTTCATTATTATTTTCCTAATCTGGTCTGTATTTTTGGACTTCTTCGACTGCACGATGCTTCCATTTTCCATTAAGGTACTGATGTTGAATTCTGACTAAAAATATTGTCTTTACATATAATTATAATTTTATTAATTTAAGCCGCGAAAAACAAAAAAATTATTACCTAAATGTTTTACTGTTTAACACATCCGCCTTTGTTATGTATATATTGTAAATATACAGGGTATTCGACATAACGTGCTCTCTGAAGGAGGATATTTTCCATTATGCCCTATTGAGGATATATTTTGGCCATATTAAACAATTGTAAATCAAATTAGAAAGAAAGAGGTATAGGTACCTACTGTAAGTTCTTCCTCGCATTATGGAGGTAAACCATTTACAAATAATGCATACTGTTAGTTTCTGAGATAAAAGTTACCAGCCGGATTTTCACACCCATTCCATTCCAAGTAGAAAATTCATGGGGAGGCAAAAAGGAAGGAATGTTCTGTAATCTGCAAAAAATTCATTTAAAGAAACAATATTCGATTAAATTTTAAATTAACAACTAATTTTTATGTTAATAAATGTTCGAAGTGGCTGGCTCCTTGTTGACTACACCATGACAGTTTCCATTAGTAGCTTTGTCCAAGTAACTGTAATGAAGTATCTACAGGAATTTCTCGGTAAACTCGTCTAATTTCCAGTAGATACTCGTATGTTACTTTCTTTGTAATTTGATTTGAATTATTCAATGTGACTAAAATATGTCCTTAGTTGGGAAGAAAACACATAATTGTTTAATAGTGTTTAATCTAGCGCTTTGCTAATACAGCCCTAGTTGAAACTAGCCAATAAATAAATAATAAAATGATAAAGTGAAATTTTCAGTGTAAGTGTTGTACCCTGCTGACGGTCAGCATTTCCGTCGGAGAAGAGCCAGTCAGGGGGAGTTGAGGTTGTTCACTCCAATACACTTTTAATTTTGATTTTTTACTTTCCTTTATTTTGATTTATTTAAATTTACCAAAATAAGCTTTGTTTTGTTTTACAAATTTTCTTTGTATAACTTTAGGCAAACGAATTTATATAAAAACCAAGACTTCTTTTGGCAATAGAATTAGTACTATTAGATGTAATCAAAATATAAACTACTTTTAAATTATAAGTAAATTTCTTCGTCATCCGGACTAACTAAAAACCAAAATCCAACTCAACTTTTCATATCGCACTCATTGCCGGGCTCTACTCCTCATCTGCGACTCAGCATAATTTCGTGTCGTTAGCACGATGCAACGGATGTAACTTGACACGTTGATAAGAACACACGAGTGAAATTGTTTGTTCTGAAATAATTTTCTGTTTACTTAGTAAAGGCGATGAAAGAAATATGGATTTCAAGTGTTCAAGAAAATTGCCCCTTATTAAGAGATTTTGTGATTTTTGTTTATATAATGAAATTCGAAGATTTGAGAAATAATTACGAGGGCTCTTGAAATTGAAAATTTAAAATTGGGAATAGAATGGTCATCACGATTAGGTGTAACTTGAAATGTGTGATCATAGTGATCACTATGTACAATCATATCATGCACGATCATATTTTGTACGATCGTTACATTGTACAGTCATATCGTATGACTATATTATACAATGAACACACCATGTATGACCATTTTACTACGATTGTATGTATTATGTATGATCATGTTATGTATGATCATTAAAGACTTTCGTCTTAATTTTACTTGTAGAATTAAAAATTGTGGGCGAAATGTATCCGTTATAAAGACGAAAAGAACATCTTTGAATATAGGAATTTCTCTATGCTAAAGGATAGCTTGACTTGCTACATAACTTTTATTATTACGATATTTTCGATATATCCGCAAATTTTCGAGAAAAATGCCTAGGGAACACCTTACGTGGGGCACCTTGTATAATAATGCATCAAATTTTCGTTGTCGTATATGGAATACAAAATCCATTCTGAAAATACCGAAAAACAGAAAAATTCCAGAATTTTCGCTAAAATATAAATAACTTTTGTTAACAAAAAACATTCACTTCTCTTATGAATTTGCAACTGTATAAGCTACATAGTAGTTTATATTTAAAAATAATAAATCATATTATACTGTACATCCGTAACTCAAAGCAAAAGCGTATTTAGTCCAAAATTTTAATTTTCCGGTTATTTGGCTAACCTAGATATAAATTTTGCGCTGTATTCAGTGGTCTACTTTATAAGATGATTGGACTTAAAAAGCCAACAATAGGATTTTATGAACAGTTTTAAGTCCACTTCGCTTCTGGAGCAAAACGGGATATTCTTTATATCACATGAGTTATACCTTTGACACACAGCGAATAAAGGTACCATAGTTCGGATACCATTGTATTCACTGTATCACGCTAGGTGACAGACCTCATTATAGTTTCATTTGACAGCCTTTTAAGTTTTGCTTTTCAAGAAATCGCCGGAAATGTTTTTAGTGTCAACTTGGCGCATGTCATAAGCTAGTGAATGTCCCCAAACGGGCTTACTTGAACAAAAAGTCATAAGCTAGATACATTTGTCACTACTTGTAAGCAGCGCTGAAATCGTTAAAGAGCTCCGCATACAATGGAAAAACCCCAAGTTTTTATACTAGCCTCATATTAGTCTGCTCAGCTTGTATTATGCTGATATGCAACGACACACAGGTGGCTTATGCGTGTACTATGATACATGTACTAGATGTGTGTCAAAGGTATTAGGTCCAACATAATACAAATATCACCAAGAGAAAAACCATATTATGTCAAAAACAAAATATTAAGTCCCGCATAATACAATTCAGACAACGTAGACAACGTATTAAGTCCCAAATCAACACGCAAGCCAAGAAAATAGTGCTAGTCTGTACAGTTTTCACATTTGCACAGGTTTGTATTTTTAACCCACGTTGGTATTTATGCATTCCCCAGTGCTGCTTGGTAGACTGTTGAGTGATGCCATCAGCCTTTTGCGTAGCGTATCTATATATCTTTTGGTTGGTAGATCGTAAAATTCCACTTCTGACACAATTCCAGGCTTTCACAGGTGATTCACGGTGTCGATGTTTCTTTTTTCGGTCATTATCCATAAAATATTTGCTTTGACTTCTGGCTACAAATTCCTAACTCGAGATGTGCTCAGTTTGACTGCTGGTATTCAACTGACTGGTACTTGTTAGCAATTAGTATTATGTAAAATATTTACTTCGATCGCTGATTACGGGTTCTCTAACTTAGAGGTGTGCACGGTTTGACTGTTAGTGATCACCTGACTGGTACTCATAGTCATAGTCAGAGTCTTTCTTGCGAATTTAATATATATTGTCCTTAATGTGTAGTCCTAACTTCCGTGTTAGGATTTATGGTACGGTAGATTTTAACACTCAGGCTTTTTATTTTGGCCTTGATTTCACAATTGTCTTTGTTTTGTCTTCTTTTGTTACATATATTGATTAAAAACTTTTATGTTTGGTATGTTTTAGTTGATTATTACAGCTTCGCGCGCGACACTAAGCTGTTTCCGTGGCGGTTGTTTGATATATGTTGTTTAGGAGGGTGAGACGGGAAAATTGGGATGGGTGCGGTTAAACTGATTGGTACTTGACAGGAACTATTATTTTATATGCAATATATGGTTTGTCTCTCTCTCTTAATGGGTCTAACGTATTCAGTTCCTCGGCTGTTTATTTTCTGGTCCCTGCTCGGGCGCCAATTTTGTAACGACCTTTTCTACTGTGGCCCTAATGGTAACGGTTGCCGGAAGCTCTGGAGTAATCCAAGGTTTGAATGGATGAGAAGGCTTAGTTACAAAGTAAATTATATCTTTATTTTCCAAATTGTATCCTATACAGTTTGATATTTTCTTAATGTTAGTTATAACAGGTATTTCTTATTTGTATATAAGAGAGAGAGAAGGAAATTTAGTTTGTTTGTTTGCAGCCAAACGGCATGGCAGCTAAACGTAATAATAAGGAGGGGTAAAATCTGCAGCGATACGGCACGGCAGCTAGATGGAGAATGAGGAAGGATAACAGCTACAGCCATACGGCACGTCAGCTTGTGGAGAATGTGGTGTATGAACACACATACCTACAGCAATACGGTATGCCAGTTATATAGGAATATTATATGGAACATAGCTACATGCAACGTAGCCAGAGCGAATAGTCATGTACGATAACAGCTACAGCCATACGGCAGGGCAATGGAGGAATGGAACTAAGAGGACTTTACTCGGTTGAGTCCGGGAGCAGACTGGCCTTCAATCAATCAATCAATCAATCAGAGTTCTTCACACGCGATTTACGAAACGAAACGAATTTTGACTGTCTTAAACCGAACCGATATCCCGGGATATTTGATAATATATACGTACAGGCTTTAATTTTAGCCTAGGTTTCACTTTTGTCTTTGATACACTTTACACTTTAAATGTTCGAATAATTATTAACTCTAAGTTACGCGATGTCGAAAATTAATAACAGCTTGTTGCGCGACAGCAAGCTGTGTTCTTGTCTGTTATTTAATTTTGGGATGTGTGGATTTAGAGGAATAGGGAAGTTGGATGGGAGTGGGAAATTGTGGAATTTTAGAGATTTCTCTAACTTGCTTTGTGTTGAAGACTGGCGTTTCTTCCAACATGGTGAGAAATATCCCGAAAGTCCAGGATGGTCCAGCGTTGATAAGTCCCACGTGCTTTGTGTTGAAGACTGGCGTTTCTTCCAACATGGTGAGAAATATCCCGAAAGTCCAGGATGGTCCAGCGTTGATAAGTCCCACGATGATCGAGATGCCAGGATGGTGTCCTATCCACGGTTGTGGCTTCCTTTATTGGTGAAGAAAGTAAATCTTTCGCCCAGGTAATAAATGTTTCTCGTTTCCGAGTTAATAAGGTGAAGAGGTGATAGGTAGTTGAGGTTTTCAACTTGAAGTTGCGTTGAGAGCTGGCTAATAAGGGGGTCGCGAGAGAAAGGAGTTATTCCTCGATTGGAGTGATGTTTGCACTTTCGTACAAGAAGGTGTTGGGAAAGTAGTGTCCGTTAGGTTTCCTGTACACACCTGTACAGGCCCTTAGGATCTTTCTTTCGAGGGCGCTGATTTGCTTCATATAAGATGGCGAAATGATGTGCCAGATGTGGAAGCAATAGCAGATAATTGGGCGGATAAGCTGTTTGTATATAAGCAGCTTTTTATCTTTCGGGAGACCATTTCTCCTTCTGATAATAGGGTTGAGTAGAGAGTAAGCGTAGTTGGCTTTCTTCATGGTCAGCTTGGCGTGATTGTTGAATTTCAACAGATTATTGAAGGAGACACCAAGGTATTTGGTGTTCTTTTCATTATTGACTTCGATTACAATGTTGTTGGCTCGTGTGGCTTTGTTGGGTCTTCCCCTTGTGGAGGGATTTCGGATGCAAATCATTTCAGATTTGTTCAGATTAATTTTGATGCCCCACTTTCTGTAGAACTCATCAAGTTTGAGAACATGCCGCTCAACTTTGATAGCAGCGAAATTGGATGACATGGAGTGGGCGAGGTAAGCGAGTCATCAGCATAGAGTAGTGTGGTGGAATTTGAGTCGTTGGAAGGCTGATCATAAGTGAAAAGGTTGAAGAGAATTGGTCCGATGACCGAACCTTGGGGGACACCAGCACTGACTGATGTTGCCTGAGATTTGGTATCCTCGGTTTCTATGTAGAAATTTCGAGATGAGAGAAAGCTATGTATAACCCCGGTGAGATAAGGCGGGAACTCGAGGTTTATAATTTTGAAAATTAGCCCGTTTGTCCAAACTGAGTCAAACGCTTTCTCTACATCAAGGAAGCAGCCTACTGTCTGCTCTCTTTTGTTGAGGGCGTTTGTAGAATCAGAGAGGAATTTGAGCAAAGCGTGAAAAGTGGAGTGCTGGGGCTTGAAGCCGAATTGGGTGTCCTGCCTGATATTTAGATCGAGGCAGGTATTTTCAATGTTTTGGCGGACTATTTTTTCGAAAAGTTTGCCCAGGTTGGACAGAAGAGAGATTGGCCGGAACTCGTTAAGGTTTTTCGAGTTTCCTTTTTTGGGAATTGGAACTATGCGAGCGGTTTTCCAAACATCGGGAACGTAAGAATTATTGAGGCAATTATTGAAGATAATTGTCAGAAATTCCATGGCGACAGGTGGGAGGTTTTTGATAACTTTGTTGGAAATGTTATCTGGGCCAGCGGACTTTTTGACTCTGATAGTCCTGATTAGGGCGAAAACGTGTGCAGGATTTGAGAAGATGCTTAAATCATCCGGATTTAAGGACGTGTTTGTGGAGTTGAAGATTGTGGTGGAGGATCCCACTGCCTGGGCAGTGAAATCATCAACAGCCGAGTCTACAGTGGTCCTAATATTTGCATTGCATTAGAGATGAGTTGTCTTTGAAAGTGGATTGGAAATATTCCGCGAAAGCGTTACATTTTTCTTGGGGAAGGTTGTAAGCGGTCGTGCCGCTTAAAATGGTTTTGGGGAGTTTTACTTTTCTGTTGCAAACCCTGTTTATGTCCTGAAAGCAGTGTGGACCAGGTTGAATGGAAGCCCGTTTCTTCCTAAACTCCTTATCGAGAAACATTTTCGTTTGTTCCTCAATAATTGTTGACAAGCAATTAATTTGCGACAACACAGTTCTGTAGGCTGGGTTGTGGCTATTCAGGGTTCGGTGAAAAATACGGTTAAGTACTTTTCGAAGTTTCTGCCTAAATTTATATAATTTTTGCAGTTGAGGCGGGAGATTTTTGTATTTGTAGTGTTTGCTCGGCACTACACTGGAAAAGAAGGCGACATTTCCTTCAATGGCGTTGTTGAGGAAGTCAATGTGGAAGTCAATTTCCAAGTTCGTGAGATTCCGTTGCGAGTCATGTAGATTTCCTGAGAGAAATTGGGAGAGCCTGTCTTGAAATTGTTGCCAGTCAACGTCTTTGAGTGAAGTTGAGGCTTGAGGGTCAGAAGTCAGGATATTTAACGGTGCGCTGGGAGTGATTGAGAGTGCAACAGGCAAGTGATCGGATTCGGCCATATGTGCTGTGCAGGCGTAATTTGAGAATTGGGGTAGGAGATTAATTAGATTAGAGGTTGCGATATAGAAGTCAAGAGTTGACCCAGATCGCGGGAAGGTCGGAGTATCTTGCGAGACGACGACAAAATCATGGGAGGTGTTAAAGAGGAGCCAGTCATGTACAGCCTTTCCTGACGGACTTATGACAGAATCATTCCATAACGGGTGCCTGGCGTTGAAATCTCCACCCAGCACCGTGTATGTGAAATTTTCCGAGATCTGAGCAATGCTGTTTAAATTATTCTTGATATCAGCTCCCGTGGCGTGACATCTATTATATAGGGCGATTAAGAGAAGAGACTCGTTGTCTCGAAGTTTTAATTTGACAGCAGTGCATTCCATATTGCAAAGGTTACTAATTTTAACCTCTTCGAATTTAAGGCTTTCCTTTATGAGAAGGGCTGTGCCTAGGGTGGTCTCAGACTTGTCCTGGCGGACGAAGTTATAGTGCTCAAAAGCTAACTTATGTCTCTCAGTGAGGAGAGTTTCAGAGAGGAACATGAACGTGGGTTTATGCTCAATGAGGAATAGGTTTGGGGCTGCTCTTTTGCTGTGCTTTATCAGCGAATTGCAGTTAAGTGACATGATTTTCAGCTTACTTATTTGCCTAGACATAGTCCAAATGCAAATTGAAGGTAAGCTGCTTGTTTTTCCGAGATCGAAGAAAGCTTCCTGTATTTAGGAAGGAAATTATTGATTTTGCCCATAAGGGCGAAAAGGTCGCAGCCAAATAGAGACTTGGCTTCGTTGGTGCAGAAATCGTCAATTTCTGACACTCTTGTTTTTCTGGGAGCTGCCTTAGGGGCAGACCTAGGTGCTGCTTGGGACTTGGGAGCTGTGGATTTAGCAGAATTATTATTATGAAAGGTGTGTTTAGATATTACCTGGGCGAAAGATTTCCCTGGCTGCACGTAATTTCTTGGGGCTTCCTTAACGAAGTCTTCACGTTGGCGGCGTTCTTTATTCTTTTTCGCACGTTGTTGTACGACCTCCTTGTATTTTTGGCAACCTCTATAGCTGGCTGGATGTCCTTCAACTTTACAGTTGACGCAGTATGGAGCACCTTCCTTCACGTTTTTCCTGTCGCATTGTCCTGGTAAGTGTACATTTTTACACTCACGCATCTATAGTCGACCGCGCAGTTCCTCGCGACGTGGCCGAAAGCCTGGCAACGCTTGCACTGGGAGATTCCAGATGCGCGGTATTTTCGCCAGTAAACGATTTGGTTGAGTAGGCGGTTTGTGGCCATTATGAATTTTATATCATAATTACCTCCGAAATTAATTATGAAGGAATTCGATTCTTTGCTCCTGGGCGTTTTAAAATGCGTCACAGAGTTGATTGAGAAACCACGCAGTTTTTCCACGAGAGCAGCCTTCAGATCCTCAGCGTGGTAAGTATGCTGAGCTCCTCTCAGCAGAAGTGTCGTCGTCCTGTCACACTTAGGCGTAAACGTGTAGCTCTGCACGCCGATGTCCTTGACAATGCTGAAAAGCGTCTTGTGGTCGTCCTGAGTGATTGGCTTGATAATGCACTTGGTGCCCTTTGCCGTCTTAATGAAAAATTTCGGTCTGGTTTCTAGCTTATCCAGCTTGCTGTTGAACGCTCTGACGTTCAGATTCTGGCATACAATTGGTGGGGGTCTCACCGCCTTTACTACCTGGGCCGCAGTTTCTTTGGGCTGGATCTCAAATTCCTTCCGGTTTCCGAGAATTTGGTAGAATCCACCAGTGTTCTCCTCCCTGGGTGGTTGCTGCTTCGATCCTGATGGCTTCCTCTTGGCTGGAGTTCCGGATGATTGAGGAGACGTCTCTGGGCTATTACTTGCTTTTCTCTTGTTGTTTTCCACGATAGTAAAATTGTTTACGTTGCTTTCATCCTCAGACACAGAACAGCATCCTCAGACACACGAACTCGATGAAGATGACTCGGTTGAGTCATTGGACATTTCCACATCGTTGGGTATTTCCTCTCTAACATCCGGTGGCGATGTGATATTGTCGTCGAACGAATTTCTGGATCCTTCCTATATGGTGACATCCGGGAGGCCTAGGTCGTACTTATTGTACAACTTTTTTAGGCTGCTGTCAATAGCGGCCATAAGTGCCCTTTTTTCGGCTTCGAACGCGAGAGTTTTATCGTTTAAGTTGATTTCACTCATCATGACACAAATAATAAATAAATAATAATTAATAAAACACAAAAAAAGGTGTCCTTTATCACCGTAATTTGATTAATTGTTTAATTCACAATGTGTATCTATCACCATCATAACACTTAAATGTATGTCTCTCTATCACTTTATTATGCACAAGCAATATATGTGACTGTATTTGGTTTCACACTAACTTACACATATACAGGGGCACACGAGCACTGTGAATAGCAGGAATGCCGTCGGCAAATCCTGTGTAAGCGTATGGGTATTAATTTCACCTGGATACAATTTTCAACACGAGCACTTCACTGAAACACTGCTGATCACTGAGTGTGGGTGTAATGAGCAGACTGGCCTTCAGGCCCTGTCTAGTCTTTTATATCCTCGCTAGCTTAAAAGCTCTAAAAATTCAATTGAAGCTTTGTTGGCTTTGTGGTGGGGCATATACAACTGGGATATGTCATACATCAGGGCTGTATTTAGTAAAGCAAAGTAAGGGATGTATTTAGTTTTAAAAGAAAATCAGATGACACCAGATAATTATTTATGAACGAATCAAATGATTCGGTACATCTTCCCCTCTATTCGGCGGCGGAAAGACGTAAAATAAAAGTTTCCTTAATAAAAGTTGCCTTATAACACAAAACACATATTTATTTCTCAAATAATCCATAACTACTTCTTATACACCCACAAAAAAATAAAATAAGTTCATTTGGTAGAGGCATTGGCTGATTATTTGTTTACTGGATGGATTCGGTGAACCATTCTCTCTCCTTCTTAGTGGAGAGGAACGAATGACATTGATGGCCAAAAAGTTGAGTCACTTTTTTCGTTTATTAAAGAATGGACTGCATATTTTGAGAATTCCGTAGTAGGCAGGTTTTGGATCCTTTAATGTGGTATTCGTCTTGTAGTTGAGTTCTATTTTGTGGTATTTCCAAAAGGGGAAATCTTATTGGCCGGGTATTGTTTACTTCGTCTTGCGGTATTGCAATTTCTTTGAATGATTGGTTATTTGTGCTTCTTCAATCCAGTTGGAATAGATTTATATCTTCTGCAGTTTCTTTAGGCGGTATTTCCACAGCAGGAATATTTTCTGATGTTAAAGATACTTGTGTAGTATTTTGTGGTATTTCCGCAAAGGGAAATCTTGCTGGAGGGGCATTGTTTTCTTCTTCTTAATGTTCGGGTATTATTTGGAAGAGCGTAGATTTATATTTTTTCAGTTCCCTGCGGCGATATTTTCGTAGTAGGAATATTTTCAGATATTGAATCGTTCTCGCCTACTTATTTATTGTTTTGTGATGGCTTCTCTCCGGCAAATATAACCACCCCTTTCTGTATTACTGCTACGGCCGGCCGCAGTAAGGGCTGTGTCCGGTTATGTGGAATGACGCCATGTAGAGCCATTACAGCAATGGCTGGTTGTGCCTGCCTTCTGAGGCTTATAACCTTTGGATGATATGTTCTTTTCCTTACTGTTGGTCCTGGAAATATTTTAACGAATTATGGTTCTAAATTTTTGCGGGATTCATCTTGACGAACCGTTTACAACTTATACCAGTTTGATTTATGTCTTCCTTTTTATAGCTTAGAGAAGGTAGCAGTTTCCCCTTTGACTTGCTGGTCTTTTCTTCGTCTAGTTCAAATACTACTACTGATATTTGTTTCCTAATTCTCCAGGGCCTGCAGAATGTCGGAGCTAATTTAGGTGAGAATGATTTTGCAGCTTAACACAGCTGGTGCACTTTTTTCAATATTAAGTCACGTACAGCTGGTTCTCAGATAATTCGTCTCAAACTGTAGTGGTATTGTTGTTTCTCGGAAGTTTTATATAAGTTATTTCTGACCAATTCATGGAGTAACAAAAGATTCCTGAAATTGTATTGTTGGGAGTGGAAGGTCTTTTTCATAGTTTAAGTACGCTGGCGTATACCCCGTTAAATCGTGCGTACGGGTATTAATTGCCGACATAAATTCTGGAATGTATTGGTCCCAGTTACGGTGGTCTGGTTCACATATTGTGCAATCATTGTGTGAATTACTCGCGCCGTAGGATTCGTCTGTGGGGTGTACGGTGGTGTAGGTCGATGTTCTATATTGAAGGCTTTTATTGTTTTTAAGAATAACTTTCCGGTGTATTGATGCCCATTGTCTGTGATAATGATTTTCGGGCATACAAGTCTTGAAAGATGCGGTACGATTTTACTACTGCTGGTGTTGTGGCTTATCGGAGAAGTTGAATCTCAACCCACTTTGTAAATTTGTCGTGGAATACGAAAATCATTGCCTGCATTTCCCAAGAAGCTTATAGGGTATACATCGTTCCGGCAGTATAACTGCATAGATACTTTGCTATATCTCCAAATATGCCAGGCCAATAATATAGCCTGGGGACTTGATTTATAGATTTGGCCACTCCCAAATATCCAGGGATTGGTGCGTCCTGGTTTTCGTACAATATATGGCTTCGGAGTGTTTTCGGTATACAAAGTTTCCACTCGTGCTCTGGATTTGGTTCATTAAAATGATTTCGGTCTGTTATATAATAATATAACTTCTGGTTATGGATGCAATAGTTTGGGAAACTTTGTGGATTTGTTTTAACATCTCTGAATTTTTCTCCATAACAAGCGCAAGTTTTCACGGGCGTAATGGTGGTAATCTTCTTTTGTGGTATTTTGTTTAGAACGCACTTCCGCTATTTAACTTCATAGTCCTATTGTTGAGGCTCTACTGCTCAGCGAGCCAACCTTTAGAATGGAAAAGTTTGCAGCCATTTTAATGCCTGATTTTACGGATGCCCCACATTACTGCTGAACACTTTTTTCTCGGCGTCATTTAGTGAAATGCTGGGATAAGCTGCTCCAAGCCCTTCGAAACTTATATCTGTTTGTAAAATGAATGGCACCTCGAACTCTGGACAGCTTAGAACTGGTGGTTTATGTTAGTTTTTCTTCAGGGTCTGGAAATATTTCTCTTGTTCTGGTCCCAATATCCATTTCTGTTTCTTTTTAATAGAACGCTTTTTCAGAAATTTTGGATGAAGCGTCTATACTAAGATGCCATGCCCAGGAATTGGCGAAGTTGTTTCAGTGTCGTTGGTGCTGATATTTCAACTATTGCCTTGACTTTTTCTGGTTCGGTTTTGATTGCTTATGACGTCAATTAATGTCCCAAGAATATCAATTACTGTTGGCAAAACCGCACATATCTGGATTTAAGCACACACTCGCTCTTCGAAGCCGGCTGAATATCTCTTTCAAGTTATCTAAGTATTCTTTGAAGGCTTTGGGGGAATACTACGACATGATGTCTGAAGAAGAAGTACGGCGGTCAACCCCCGGACGGAGTATTGAGGCATTACTGGAGGAGTTGAGATTGCAAGTAGTTTTCCAGCCACCAATAATATTGTGGAAGATTCCACGCTATCAACCTAGCCCCAAACGAGCAAGACGTATCCCAGATACAACTGGATCAACAGGTGCCAGCAGCAACATTTTCGACTGCTCCATCACAACAGGCACCAGACCTGTCTGCAATAAAACAGCAGCTATCCATAGCAAGAGCAGCAGTCTTCCACAGCAGGATAGCAGCCTTCGATAGCTGAGCAGCAGCCCGCTATATTGAAATAGAAGCCATATATATTGGAGCAGCCACCACAGCCACATAATGCATGACCAGCCAGTTCTTCTAGAATGCGGCACGTCAGATTGGCGACTTCTTCATAACCTACATACATCAGTTTCCAGGCCAAAGATTCTGCAGGATGTCATTCATCTCCCCGTGGGAGAGGCCGACAACTATCTACACCTGCTCGACAACACGCAGCCAGAACTGTCTGAGCCGATCACGGTATCTTATGCAGCGTTGACGAGTTCGAAGAAACGGACGCAGCGCTTCACAATACGTGACAGCACAAAAATAAAAACAAAATTGTTGGCGGACGGAAGAATAAAGATCTCAAATAAATATTCGAAATCCAAATTTTGTCTTTCTATTAGATTATATTTTCCCTTTCTCCATTCCCTTTTTTGTTAGAATTCAGAGTTCAATATGGACTAGGCTCGAACCATGGTCTCGAGGGTGATTGCAGACATGGCATTAACCACCTTTACTACATAAACACACATCAAGTAGGTCTCAAATATCGAATTATGAATATGAAAATAAGACGGCATCGATAAAGTACAACTTTTATTTCTATAATTTATGTTCATATTATTTTACTTAATCTTCCTGGTATCAAGGAGTTATTATTGGAAAAGTTACGTCTTAAAAAGCACTTCAACCTTTCAATTGGGGCAGCATGCTCGAGGTCGAACTCCCACAACGCGGCGAGGCGAAATCAATTTTTACAGCTTGACTATTTTCAGACGTATGCTGAAAAGAAAAAGGTCAAAAGAACCACAAAAAGTCACAATTTAAATTATTATAAGATATGACACTTACCTATGAAAAGATATTTATTCCCGAACAGACTATCATAAAAAACGCAAATATACGATAAACGGCAGATGTCATGTTCCCTTCTCTAAAGTTGAGGAGTCGGCAATGCAGGATTCTCGCAGGGCAGCCAACAGTATACTGCAATCTGTTGACCCGTTCCACACAATCTAATGAATTCCACATCCACATTCATCTATTTTTATTATTATTGGCAGCAAATGACAATTTAGCAAAAAAAAAAAAACATTAAAACCTTTTATGAAGTACTCGAAAACAATTTAGGAATGGCCACATATATAAAGAATTCTTTCTTCGTTATGCTACCATGCTTTGTGTATTTGCTACACACAGCTGCTAAGGTCAATGAACCCCTATGACCCTCGCACCGCTACTCAGATAAACAGACCTTTCTGTTGCCACCAACGCACAGCTGCTAAGATTTAGGAACTCTGTTTGCTATTCGCAAATTAAAATAATTTATTAGTGCCGTGCGCATTTCAGAAGAAATATAAGTTCCAGGCCGACTTGAATCTTTCTCATTTTGCATCCAGCACTTAGTGTGCATACATCGGAATCGACTTGGCTGGTGCTAGTAACTTATAATTAGTAACAAATTTACTTCATTCTGGAAACGAATAGAATAAAGAGTACTAACATAATAACTGCGTCTCGGGTTTCGACTGAGACAAACATATTTATTCCGGGTTCCCGCAGGTGAAAGAAGGTGCCGGTGGTAAATAGATAACTCAGCCGTGCCAGTTCAAATATAAAATATTTATTCAATATATTGCTGAAAAACGAATTCAAAGAAAAATTCAATAAACTTAACCTAATCTATCTAATATATAACTTGGTTACAATTCAATAAATATTCAAGAATTTTAACCTACCCTATCACAGTGAATTCAGTCTAGATTTATATCAACTAATACTATTTAAAACTGTCAATCCAATTCAAATAAAAATTAATTCCAAGACGTTTGAAGCTGCCCCAAACGTTCTTGTTAAATTAAGAACAAGAATGTTCCATTCATAGGATTAAAAGTTTCATAAAGCAAACTTAAGCTTCGATTTAAATAAAATGAAATTTTGATATACATGCATAGAACACAATATTGAAGTCTACTGTGCCATGTAGGCGCAACAAATAAAAGTTTCTGTCTGTGCTACCCATGTGAGCACAGTATGAAAATAAAGCAAAAGTAATCTTTTGCAGCAAGAGTAAGTTCCTGCTCAAGTGTGGGATGAAAATAACGCAGACGTAGATCTCTGAAGCAGGAGTAAATTCCGGCAGAAGTGAAGAAGGATAGAAATAACGCAGATTTCTGCAGCAGGAGTAAATTCCTGGTTAGATGAAGGACAAAGGTGAAGTAGAAGTAAATTTCTGCAGCAGGAGTAAGTTCCTGCTAAGGTGAAGAATAGATATGAAGCAGAAGTAAATTTCAGCAACAGGAGTAAATTCCTACTTAGGTGAAGGATAGATATAAAGCAGAAGTAAATTTCTGCAGCATGAGTAAATTCTTGCTTAGATGTAGGATGAAGGTTACACAGAATTAAATTTCTATTATTATAGAATTAAATTTCTATATAATGGCGGCAAAAATTAGACTTTTTGCAAATGATAGGAAACAGATTAAATTCTGTTGGGGGATGTGTTCAGAAAAAATTCTGAAACAGGAATGAAGTGATTCTGCTGCGGCTCGTCGCCTTTATATAGCCGCTGTGAACCGCTACGTCTCTGCAGTATGATATGTTGCCCTCGTAACGCTTGATCGCCATCAGATGATTCTAGCTGCGGTAAAGGTGAGAGCATATGCTGTGTAAGTTCCTTGTTAAGTTTATTATTTATTGGTTTATTTCTGTAATTTATGTGATATTTTGAAATATTGCTCATCGTCTGAGATAAAAATATTTATTCTGGGTCTCAACTGGAATAAATCTTACTAACAGATTCACTTTATCTTGCGTACCGACTGAGATAGAGATAGTTATTCTGGGTACCCAGTAGAATAAATACTACTAATCTTTGGGGCCCGACCGAAGTAAAGTATCTTCTTCCGGCGAACGACTAGAACAAGACCAGAATTAGCACACAACCTTTATTTTGGATCCCTACTGAACAAAATTATCTTGTTCCAGGGCATGACTAGAACAACATAATCACTAACTATCTACTTACCAACGCCATAAAGTCGATTCCCCAATTTTAGACTGGTGAGTAGAGTACGGTTTGATTAATCATTAATTGCATATTTCGTTTTACATATTACATTTGTTAGTAATATTTATACACAAATATATATTGGCGCTATTCCTAAAAGGTGAACTCTCTAACACATTCTCTGAAATTAGCATAATCTGTTTTATTTAAGTTGATACATAAGTGAGATTTTATTTTTAAAATGACATAGTCGTAATTGTAATTATTTTAAGTTATATTAGTGATATATTGTAAAACAATCCACTAATTGTGAATGTTCATCGGCATTCTTACTTATAGTCCTCATTCTTTATATTTTTTGATTGTTATCGTTGTGCAGAACAGTCGTAATCCATAAAATATTTGCTTCGACTGCTGGTTACGGATTTTCTAACTCGAGATGTACATGGTTTGACTGGTGGTAATCAACTGACTGGTACTTGTCATGAATTAGTATTATATAAAATATTTACATCGACTGCTGTTTACTGGTTCCCTAACTTCGAGATTTGCACGGTTTGACTGTTAGTGATCAACTGACTGGTACTTGTCAGGAACTATTATTTTATATGTAATATATGCTTTGTCTCACTATCTTAATGGGTTATCGTATTCGGTTCCTCTGCTGATTATATTCTGGCCCCTGGTCGGGCTCTACTGTGGCCCTATTGGTAGGGGTTGCCGGGGGCTCTGGAGTAATCCAAGGTTTGAATAAATGAGAAGGCTTAGTTACAAAGTAAAATATTTCTTTATTTTCTAAATTGTATCCTATACAGTTTGATATTCTCTTAATTTTATTTATAACAGTTATATCGTATTTATATATAACATCTTTGGTGTTTTTGTACATATTTATCTATGTATTATAGCCGAAGAGAGATAAGCAAGCTGTATTGTAGTTGCGTACTTTTCTCTCCATTTCTGTGTCATTTTTTGTAAGTTTCATTGTTCTTTTGTAGTCATTGGTGTGTTCCCTCATATGCATTTTGATGTCTCTCCCTGTTTCCTCAAAATATACCTTATCGCAATTGTCTATTTTACGTGGTACTTTATATAAGTATATTGCTCCTAGGTTAGGTTTATTCATTTTTGATTTTGTGTCAGTGAAAATGATATGTCTTAATTTATTCAGTGGTTGCTATCTAAATTCTAAGCTAGTGCTGTTGTTGCGTTTTAAAATTGGTATAATACTGTCTGTTACAAAAAATTACACAGAAATGGAGAAAAAAGAACGCAACTACAATACAACTTGCTTATACCATGCTATTAAAAACGGCCATGAATTCGACTATAAGAATCCGAAGATCCTTCACACGGATACCAATTGGAGGAGAAGAAAAGCATTGAAACATTTTACATACACCTCAACAAACCACAGTCGATTAATTTCAAAATAGACCAAAAAATGTCTCAATTTTATTTCTGTGTGGATAGCAGAGGTGAAATTATTTACGAAAATAAAGTGCCATTATTAACAGACAATGACGGTAATGTTAAACATTTGCGCTGTGATTAAATTATTTATAATATAGGTTTCACTTATTTTCAAGGGAATCAATCTATTAATATATTATAGTTGCAACTAATTTACTTTTTTTACTCGATACTCGACATAATTCTTACAATGAAATTGGAACAATTTATAGAATAACGCAAGTTTGACATTTACTCACACAAATAAGAGCTCTAACTACAGCCATTCTGGCTCTAGCGAAAAGTTGAACACAGCCTAGGTAAATATATGTAGTGCTTATGTAACACCTGTCATGTATAATAATATACAAGCATAATATTCCAGAACTTCTCGAACGCCTCTGTCACGACGACGGCGTCTTCGAAAGGGGGAGGAATGTTGTGTAAATAACATTTGTAGATCGATCGCAATGCAATGTGATAATACTCACCAGCTGCACAATTTCATAGTGACCTATTAAGTACCGCTATGAATTTTGTGACTATAAGGTAATCGTAATGCATTTGCGGAACTAAATTAAATACAATATGTATGAAATCACGATAACTACAAATTTAAGCGCCACTGCTTTGAAATTTTACACATATGGCCAGTGCGTGAGAATTACTACACAATGGCCCGAGTTATACAAATTAATTATTATTGTAATCACAAAAAAAAGCAAAAAAATAAACGACGAGGAAGAAGTAGGCGTTTAGAAAAATTGAGTATTGTTCTGACAATTTGCGGGGTGACAAGTGTCAGATTTCTTGCCGTGATTTATACGTTAAATTCTACTTGTATATAGTAACTGTAATTATACATAGTGCGTTATAAAATACAAATCAAGTGTTGTTGTTTTGTTGTGATTTCTAATAAAACTGATCGTCGTGCGGATTGGCAAGTGCAGAACATCGCGGCTGTTGTGCAAATTAAACGCAACATAATTATTTCCATGCATTACAAAGGGAATGCCAAGCTTAGTACACCCTATGTTTTCATCTAGGGTAAAAAAAGGTTTCAAAACGAGTCTGTCAACAGATCGGCTCCAACCGTTACGAAGAATGCAAGAAAATGCGCTCACTTTAGATAAACATAGATAAGGGAGGACCTATACTATAGGCAGGATAATTAAAAGTAAATAAGATAAGCTAATTTGTTTTCCAATTTGGTTTAAATTATATTACCGAAAAATGTATCTAGAGTCCGATGTTGAATAATAATGTAAAGTAAATGAATCTCCAGGAATCATCTCTTTAAGCCAAAAAATAAATAAAATGTAATTTATGTACATGCAGATTCCGTTCACTTTTCATCATTAATATTATGTTATGGTATGTAGATCTGTCTAGGTGCAAGATCTTGTCTTTCATAAGCATGTTCAGTTCAGATCAGTTTAATCAGAGTTGAGTTCATTCGGTACTTGAGCTCAGTATAAAACGGTCCAGTTTAGCATAGTTAGAGTTTTTTAACGTCTTTAATAAATATTCATTATTGAAATTGCATGATATCAAGGTGCTTGTTATGGTAAAAGAAGGAAAAAAGCTAGAATTGGTCTGAGACCTATATGATTGTACGTATGTAATTTTATTTTGTCACACCGCTCTTTTAGTATGATTGTTAAAGTAGTTTTTTGCATCCATCTCTAGAATGGATTGTCGGACAGTAAAAATGGCTGTAACATAAATTTGATAGGAATTTATATTCTAAAGAACTTTTTAGTACAATAAAAACGTCTAGAATTGATCGTTTCTACAATATACGTAAGCAATTTTGTATGGCAATACCGTGAACTCGTTGCCTGATTTCAACCATTCTTGAAATTTTATCACTAGTTTTTTGAAAACGCCATGTACAAAATTTCAGCTCTTTACGTCTACACATTTTTATGCAGTGTCCAAATATATAGCGAAAAACTAAATTTTGGTACGGTAACCCTATGAAGGATACCCGATTTTTGAACTTAAATCTACAAGATTTTTGAAAAAAGCCGTGAGCAAAATTTCAGCTATCCAAGTAAATTCTCGAGTTATCGAGAGGACGGTTAGCCGGACATGTAAAACTAAAATAACTTTACTTTACTTTACTGGCATTATTTCTATGCGTTACAAACGGAATGACAAACTTAGTATACCTTATAAATTTCATCTTAGGTATAAAAATATAACTTGGTTTCCGAGATTTTCGAAAGTACTTTAAAAACAATTACCTATATAACACTCATGGTGGACATTTTGGATTGAGACTTTTTTACAAAAATATTTTTGGGTGTCACAGCTCAACACAGATAATGTATTAGAATGTGCTTAGGTTTTTGTTTATGAATTAATTGAGCGACATGCTTTCGAAACTATGTATATCTGAATACTTAAAATCAGTCTTCAACCAGTGGAGTATTACATATGAGGCCAAAGCAGTAGTAGGAACAGATGTTGCCAGTAATATTATGAATGCTATATCAAGTACATTCGGGAATCAACGAAAATACCAAGCTTTGTACCTCGTGATTACAAAGTCCCATGAATTTGTGCTTGAATTTCAGCAAATAAGGAAAGTGAAAAAAGTCTTGGAGGTATTTATAAATATAATGTTGTAGCATGTGACGATCTTCGAGCGAAAAATGTCCATAACAAAAAAAGAAAACAAATCTGTATCGACCAAATAAAATTTTATGTGTTAGAAAGATTTCTATACAACTCATGAAATTGTGAATAATATATTATAAGCCACAGCTTCTGGAATTAAATTTAGCTCTCTTTAGAGAATATTTTGAAAACAAAAGCGTATATATGAACATTAACATAGTATTTCATTAGAGGTGTAGGTAATAATTAGATTTAGACTACATACATATACTTATAACTATAATTTTTTCTGATTAATTTGGTTTATTAGGCTATGAAAAAATAAGGTTCAGAATTTTTAAAGATCAAAAACAAAATAATTACTTTAATCAACTCCTGAGATGTCACAAATTACAGGGATTTAGACAATATGATGGCGAAAATTATTATTAATTATTATTAATATATGTATATATATTATATATTGCTATATTGCTATTGGATAAATTTGTATACAGAAAATAAAAATTAATTTGTTTTAGCATAAGTTAAGTTACTAATTTACAAACCAAATGTCCATAGCTTTTACTATGCTTAATTAATTATCATAGTTCACGTGGTCGTTCCAAGTAAGTACCCTATGAAATATAATACCGAGATTTCTGCCAGAGTCCACAAATGGAATAGTTGCAGTGTTTAATTGTACACAACATCGAAATATATTCGACTTTGTGGAATTTAAAACCATATCTGTTTTGAATCATTTATTTATATTTTAAGAATTCACCAGATTAAAAGAAGATAGCGTGTTATTTGAAAGATTGCTGATTTTCGAATATCTAAAGGATTTGAAAGAACAAGGAAACAACATATGTTGCAGATAAGAATAAATGATGAATATAGATTAGGTAGAAATAAGCAAATAAATTTCGGTTTTTTTAGACCAGGAGAATCGAGCCGATGATATAAAACTATCAATAGTTCATGACTGTATTCCGGTTGATTGCTGATACAATTCTTAGAATTTTATAATATCTTTTTTCATTTATCTATTATAGTTTCACATATTCTACTCAATTCTGATCAAATACAATTTTCAAATATGATCTTAGGGCGGCTACATAGATACTGTGTATTTATACATATAACGAATGTTTTTGTGTGAACTTGTTTTTAGACTTCATCTCAGAATGAAAAAGTAGCCACACCAAAGCTGTTTCTTTACTGGTCAATGTAGTCAGTCTTTTGTTAGCAGTAAAAATGGATCGAGGAAACATTTTTGGCAGTGGAGGTGATTAGAGCCATAAAGTAAAAAATAAATTAAAGTAGAAGTCGTAAAAGTCTGGGCCAAAGATTGGCTATTAAAAAGAAATATTCATTCTCATATCAACTTGGTGAGTGAACTACGACTAGAATCAGCCCACTGGTTTAAATTTCTGAGAATGGCCGAATACGAGGAGGCATATTTCGAACTCTTAAAATTTGTGACATTTTCTTTATATACAATCAACACTACTACAAAAACTCAATTGCTAAGCGCGTGTTCGGCCAGACGTAGTCTGCTCGACAGAAATCAAAACAAATCAGATTTTCTGCGAGCCATATCTGCTCATCTGTCTTACTATCTAAACTTCAGTTCTTCACATTCTTATATGAACTGACCTGCTCATCAAGCAAAACGTTTCATAAATCCCGAACTTAGTTCTTTCATATCCTCGTTAACATCACCTTTATTAATCCCTTGAAAACAAAAGTTTTGACCTGTTTCAGACGACTCGAGTGAAACAAAAAACTTGGCTAAAATTATCAACCGTGAAAGTAGAACTAAATAGTTGAAGCAAATATTTCATTTCAC
The DNA here is from genome assembly GCA_963924295.1 of Dioctria rufipes. Taxonomy (NCBI): domain Eukaryota; kingdom Metazoa; phylum Arthropoda; class Insecta; order Diptera; family Asilidae; genus Dioctria; species Dioctria rufipes. The sequence continues at coordinate 108,600,998 of OZ002740.1, forward strand.
TCATCAAGATCTACTTCATAACCACCTTCTTAAATTTTTTACCAAATAGCGTATTTTTAGGGCGACGCGACGTTTTCTTTCCAGAAAGTTCCATGTGACTATGGTCTATTTAAAGCAATATTCGGGCCCTTCAAACGGCAAAAATTATGCTTTAGTTCTTTGATAACAAAATATACTTGGTAGGTATATGCATTAGCAATTAAATAAAACCTTAGTAGCTCCATTGATTTTAGGTCACACATTTATCTATATATAAATCCTTAAATAAGAATTGAGTCGAAGTGACTTTTGTATTGGTACTAATATATAAGTGAAAGCCTCGGCATGCCTAGAAACACTGTTCGTGTTATATGGGGTCGTATTTGTTAATGTTCAAAAATAGAAAAAAATATTCACATGTTTATAGCTTTTGCGCAATGCTTGGCTCAACATTCATTGGGTAAGAAAAAGCTCTGAAGAGACGCCCCCAGCCCACTGACCCACGCCTTCGGTATTGATTCAAGTTTTTAAAGCTTCTTGTTGTTCCCTTTTCATTAGTATTTCATTATATGTGAGTAAAAAAGGACGAATCTTCTCAAGAAATTGTGAATATTTTAATATATTTTCGCAGGACTGCCTATTACATATCCATACATACAAATCTGATTGGAATAAAAATTACATGACTTAATACTACATGTAGATCCTATTGGAAGTAAAAAAATTAATTAGAGAAATAAATGTAGTTATTCCAGAAAGCGGGAAGTAAAGAATATTTCATTCTTAAATATTCAAATTATATTTAAAAATATGATGCAATGCATAGTATACAATGTAGCTTAAATACTCCTTGGAATAATGAAGTAAAGTAGCCGCACTAAACTATGCCGATGCTTGTAACTTACGGCAGCAGTTTATCTTCGGAATTTATGCTTTCTTTTCTTTGTGTTACCTCAACCTACTGCTTAAGAAAATGCCTGTGCTTTCAATAATCATAGGGAAAGAATGATCAAAATTACTCATCATAGCACGTCAGAAAGTAACCATGTTTTGATTAATATATGTATATACACATATATATATATTTATCAAATAGCTACATAAACAGTTCCATTTTAAATTTTATCATTAATAAAATGAATATAATAGCTAAGTATTCTATCCCGGTTGCTGCTAATGATTTCCGTCGTATAAGTCTACTTTGTTTTCTCAGCAAAATTCTGGAGAAACTTATAAATAATCAAATACTTTGTTCAAAATAATCTCGAAAATGGGTTATTCACCTGGTGCAATCTTGTTATCGATCGGGTTACAGCTGCGACACAGCACCCTTAAAAGTAACATCGGATATACACAAGGCACTGGATGGATAGTAACTATTACATGGCTTTGGTATTGCTTGATTTTACAAGGCATTTGACACAGTTAATCATGGCTTCCTTCTCGCTAAACTTAAAAAAAATTATAATTTTTCATCGTCGTCCCTTAAATTAATCAGAACTTTTCTGACTGGTCGGTTTCAGCAGGTCAGGATAGCGATGGAAAAATCCGCATATTTGTTCATCAAAGATCTACGCAACGTTCTTCATTAAGTTAACATTCATCTTTATGCTGATGATGTTCAGATTTATTTATCCCGAACAATAGCCTTAATAGCGGACCGCATTGCTAGAGTACACTCTGTGGCCTGTTGAACTTATCTGCTTGGGCGTGTAGGAACCAATTGACATTAAATCCTTTAAAATCTGCATGTATTGCTTGTTACAGATATGGTCCTACCTTTTCTGATCTTTCTCCCATATACCTCAATAAATGATTCTCCCCTATAACAGAGAAGTTAAAAGCCTGGCAGTACGTATAAATAGTAAGCTGAGTTGTTGTGACCATATAAAACAGTGTGCTGGCAAGATTTATAATGGCCTTAGGCAACTGTTATCCGCTAAGCTACTTTCTACTAATCTAAAGTTAAGACTTGTAATGCTGTCTACTCTGTTTTGGTTACTGAGTGTTACCGCAAGATTAATACTGCTTTTAATGATTGGTTAAGGTTTATACATATATTCAGAGCTGGGCAAGTACCAAAGAAAAGGTACTTAAGTACAAGTACCGTAGGCCTGAGTACTTCAGCGTAAGTAAAAGTACCGCATGTATAAAAAGTACTTGTAACTAAGTACTAAGTCTATAAAAAGTACTGAGTACTTTTTGAAGTACTTTTTAAGTACTTTTTTAGAATCTTTGTACGTTGGCAGTAATATAATTAAGTTTATCGAGTTCAGTTAATAGATATTAATAAATACCTTTTGAAAACTATAGTATTTATAGTAACCAGTGGCTACTATTTATAGTTTTTTCTAGTTTTCGGCGCTGCAGGTAGAGTAAAACTTTAACTTCTCATTACTACACCCATTATCGCCTCCAAGAATGCATAACAATTTTCAGGAAAATTTTTCCAGTAAATTTCGAAGAAAAAATTTAGGCCTTCCCTACATCAGGTCGAGGCATCGTTGATTTTATATTGGAGCGAAGCATTGCTTGCTTACCCTTGGTTATGTCCATTGACGTATATAATACGGACTGCTTACTTTTCTATTTTACGTGGGCACAATTACTTGTGTCAAAAAGAGTTCTTACGTCGTAATAAAATATTTAGAATTTCTCCTGTGTATCTAATGAATATATTGTCTTTGGTAAAACAGTTTTTATCAGTAATAACCCTAAATGATTAATTTAAAATCATATATTTGGACGAATCCACTAATTTATTTTTTGTTTTCAGTTCTATCTCAGTTGGTACTTGGTGCTTAGATCGAAAGAGTCAGCAATATAGAAGTGAGTCCGCTTTCTGCAGTGTATTTCCATGAACGTAGTCAGTACATATTATACATGTCAGCGGTTATGTCATCAAGTCGAGACATTGTCGATTTTATATTCGAGCGAGACGTTACCGGTTTTTGATCTACTTACACAGTCTTTTTTGTATGTTAATATTTTGTCTGAGGTTCTGCCTTTCCATACTTTAAAACTCAACAAAAAAGGAGTTGCGCTAGAGATTGTGTTTGCCTTTCTGCGAAGAGTACTTAGTAGACTCAGAAATACTTAAGTAAACATCTTGGTACTTAAGTACAAAACTAAGTCTTAAGTACAAGTAAATAGAAGCAAGTACTTTTGTTCAAGTACTAAGTAGGGAAATTTCAAAAGTATTGAGTAATAAGTCTTAAGTAACGCAAATGTACTTTAAGTAGTACTTACGTTTTTTTTTTACTTAAGTATTGCCCAGCTCTGCCTATATCGCCCAAAATGTTATGATGATATTACCAAGTTCAAAGATACTGTCTCGGGCTTGGGCACTTATCTGAATATTAGGGCATTGGTGTTTTTATATAAACTAGTTAATGCCAGAACTCTTTCTTATCTGATAGAACTTTTTGAATTTTTACACTCATATAGACATTAACACCTCCTTATACCTAGAACTTCATACACTGTTGGACAGCGCTCTTTTTTTGTTGCAATAGTTCGATTATAGTATGCTCTTCTTAATCATGTCGGGGGAGTTGGCAGGATGCATGATTCACTGTGGAAACAATTTTTCTATTGTAGAGTAATGCGATGATGAACATCGTTTTACAGAGACTTTTGTTTATCTTTTCAAATAATTTCTTCACCGGTATTTAAATTTTTGTTTATTATTTTGTTTTCATATATTTTAATTTTTTCTGGTGAATTTTATTTCCGATTTGCCATAGTTCTTTATTTAGTATGTATTTATAAAATATAATAATCTTGTGTATACAGACCAGAAATAAATTATTATTATTTTAAAATTCTCAATACTCTCATCGTTAATTGTTCGATAATGTTAGGTAAATCGACAAACTGTTTCAACTTAAATTCAATTAGATATTTTTATACCTAATACCGACTCATGGTTTCGAATTAATTGACTGATTTCATTAATTATGAAATTAAAACTGCTTTGGAGCTATAAAAATATTTCGTTCTTCTAAAGCTTTCATTAGTTTCACTTGGAAAGGGTTCAAAAGATTTCGATCTATTTCCGTAAACCCATGAGGCCGAATGCCGAGCTAGCGCTCCGTAGATGCTTGCTACTTCTTGTTCTGCTAACTTGTGTGTGAGCTATTATCCTATCCAGGCGCTGGGCGTGGCAGAAGGCCGAACCAGCGCAACTATTACTTTTTGCAAAAATTAAATAAAATTATATTTTTTTTATATGTATTTCCCCGATTGCTTATTAAATTTTGCAATTAATTTTTGCTGGCTCCGTCGATGCTTGCTACTTCTTGTTCTGCTACACTGTGTGTGTGCGCTATTTTCCGAGCCCGACGCTGGGTGTGGCATGGACAGGACGTGTACACTAACTTAATATTATATGCGTTGTTTGGCATATTCTTATTGTTAAATACTGCCCTCCTTGAGATTGTCCAATTTGTGCCGTGTATGATATCAAATTTATGCTGTTGCTAAGTGCTATAAGTATTTAGCATATGTTTTCTTCTTTTGGAAGACATTTTAAGTATTCAGAATATTTTCACCCAAATATCTTTAAAATGCGTGATTTTTGAATTTGTGTACAGAGAGGGTGTAGGTTGGTGTGATACTGATTTTTATTTTAAACGCTTTAGCACAATATTTCACATTTTTCGTGGGAACATTTAATTTTCTATGTTTAACCGTTGTGGACTTTTGATATGAAACAGATTTTTCCAGCTTTTTCATGTAAAATGTTTTTTTAAGTGGAAGAAGGTCATTAAAGTACGATAATCTTCTTAACTACTTGCCCCAGAGACAAAGATATTATACCACAACGTTCGTAAGAGCAAATGGATGTGAATTAATAAGTACATATCAGATAAATAATGTACCGTATATGAATTTTTAGCAAAAATGTAATGAATAAAAAGTAGAAAATAAAATAAATAATAAAATAGATAACTTATACAAATAAATTGCACTTAAAAGTGAAAAATATTTTTCTGGTTCTCAGTGTACACAAGAAAACTTTCATTGCAAAATAAGAAATACTAGAACTCAGATTAAATTTTTAAATTGAATGTAGTAACAATATTTTAAAATTATACTATCTCATTTGACTTCAAATGTTTGAACTCGTTGAAATGAAAATTTTATTGTGTATGTCGCTGAGAAATGAAAAACATTTTATCCTTTTTAGTGCAATTTATTTATAAAAGTTATTTATTTTAAAACTTTTTTCAGTATAATTTATTTACATCTTATTATCTGTTTTACCAATTCATTCGGGAATTTTTTTTATATCTCGGCACAAAATTTTTTTTTTTAATTCTTAAGGCTTCCTCTCACTAAAGAAATGTAAAGTCTGGTATAATCTATGTTGTATATACATATATATATCGATATCTGGGGTCACAATGACTTACCACTGTGGGAAGTAACTATATCCAACTAACTATATCCTTTTTTTTTAAACCTTTCTCATTTTTATTTATGGTCGACTTCCACTAGCACAATTTTTCACTTTTTCCTTAGGCTAATTTTTACTTTAAAAACTTTATACCCTGTTAACAATAATCCAACTACCTTTTAAACAACAACAACTAGTGCCACACAATATTGATAGTATGTTATTACTCGAGCAGCTAGTTACAATCAAAACTCTATCTTAATTGTTTTTTAAATAATCGACCGTTAGTCTAACGGCGCGGCGCTCCGTTTGCCAATACACCAAAAAACCGACTGTACTTGACTTGGATTTTTGTAATCGCAAGTCTAGTTGTTCAGGATAGGAAAGTGCTTAATTAGCATTCCTATCCTGAGAAAATTATTTACCGCTGGGCATGTTTAAACATGCCCAGAATTATCGCGACGGACGATGGTTGAAATGAAATTTGATTTTTTCATAAATATCAAACCATCGTCTTGCTATCGTGCCTACATTGTTGCGATCAAAATGTATGCAGCTCTCGAATTTCATGCGCCCGATATGTATGTATGTAGATATGTACAAATCGTATTAGCGACAAATCTTACTGAAGGTAAGATCTGTCGTGGGGCTGTTTTCTATTGAAACGACTTGTTCTATTGAAACGACTTGGGATGTAACTTAAAACTTTTATTTTTCCAAGTCGTTTTCTGGGAATATTTTTATTATTTGTTGCAAAGGAGTTTGAAGAAATTGCTGATGGCAATTTGTTCGCATTGTAGATAGATAAGCTAACCATGTTTTGAGCATGATTACCTTATTTCTATTTATAAAAATTAAATATTTTCCAATATTTTTCCAATGATAATTATTAATTATAATTATCATTTTTAACCCTTTTCAGGTATACAACAATCCTTCCCCCTGCAAAAAAGAGGATTATTCTTTGAAGAGGAATAATTCTCAAGGGAAGTTGTTGTTCAGGCTTTTTCGGTGGTTCGGCTATTGGTAGGTTTGGCATAGATTTTCGGTTTTAAATATTTTCTTATTTCTATTTAAAAGAAAAAAAGTTTTTTTTTATCTTCCTATTTTCTAAGGTTGTTCTTAAATATTTATTCCTATGCTATTCTATTCCTTTATTACCTTATTTATTTCTATTGTTTTTGTGTGTTATGCATATGTTATGTTTTTTTTTTCTTACACTTGTATACTTGTTATGATCTAAAGTTAGTGGTTGTTTAATCTTTATTCTAGGTTAATAATGATAATATTTATATTTTTATATTATTTATTAAACACTAGCTGGGTAGGGTTTCGTTTTTTCTTTGTTTTTAGTTTGGATAAATATATGTTTTTATTACACTAGTTTTCCTTAAAGCTATGCTTTAGTAATTATTTATGTATGTCCTCTCCCCTTTTGATTTTCTTATTATCTATTATTATTAACTGATTTATTTTGGGTTAAAAGAAACCACTTACATTTATTTTCTCTGTATTCTAGTACCAGTCATAATGCTGATGACCATTAGAGGTGGTGACACTATACCACTTGCACTGACCTAGTAGGTGGCAGGGTGCGCGTCCTTTTCAGAGGGGTAGGTTCGATCGGTTTGGTTTGTTTAATTTGTTCGATTTCTCAGATTTGTGTGGACGATAATTTTTAATGAATGGGACTAGCCATTTGGCGACCAGGTACAGCACCGCACATGTGATAACAACACTAGTTAAGGATACTGATGTTGCAGCTGGGACATGTGTAGGGTGGTGACTGATATGAGGAACTATTTTTTCTAATTTTTCGTCCAGTTCTTTCAATGATTGGGTACCTTCTAGGATGATGTTGTTAGTGTCATATCCTGAGTATAGTTCTGTCTGTATTTTTTCAGACTGTACATTGGTTTTGGTTTCATTAAGATATTTATCCCGTTAGTTCTAATGGAGTTATATTTGGGAAATAAGTGGGTTGTTTGAGACTCAATTTCTGGATATTCTCTGCCTCATAGTGTAGGATTGGGGATCCTACTTGGAATTGGCAGGGATGGTTGATAGTGATTATTCCTTGACCTTCAATCTTTGAAGTTAAGAATTGTTGGGTACACTGGAGGTGTACAATTGTTGGTTCTATCAACAAGAATATTCACGAATTGGGTTTACTTAATTTGATAAGTACGTCTCTGGGAGGTATTTGTGCTCTGAACTGGCACTGTGGCTCTTCTTTTAGTGGATTAAAGAGCAGCTTCACTATGCATTCTTTAGACATTGTTGCAACTGGTGATTTTTACTGGAGATTATTATGTTGAGTAAGGCTTGCTGCCTCTACTCCATCTCGACAATTTGTATGGTCAGGCTTGAAATTGTTTCCTGCCTTAATAGTCTCATTATTAAATCATCAGTGATATTTTGCATTTTATTTACCTGGAGATTTATTTGACCTTGTCTTTCCTGAAGAGATGTCAACGGCTTTTGGATTTGTTGTAGTGTAGTTTTGACTACATTGATTTGCTGCCTTTCCAGGTCGGCTAGTGCTTTGGTGATTGCTTCGAGCTCCTCGAGTCGACTATGTACCTCCTGTTCATTAATGTTGTCCATGGTCCCAAATAGGTAGTGCATTGCATTTCCTATTCCATCGAAGATCTTGTTGATTTTGATTTTGGGACCACTTCCCGACTGACACTTGTTCTTCTCTTGATATTTTCCAAGAGTGAATGAACGTGTTTTTGTTGAACCAGGCAGAGCTCATCCGTTTGAGAGCCGTTCAGGCATAACCTATACCCTAGGTGTTCCGCCTCTTCTGCCATAAGCGTTTGGTTGTCCAGTTCCAGTAGATTTATCTCCGTTAGTATATTCCATATACTGTGGTATACTTGCAATTTTCCTAAATCCTCATACAGTACTCCTGTATTGTTCAGCGGACTTATTGTGTAGGGTTCCGTTTGTATTTGTCCCATTGCCAGATGGAAACAGCATATTAACACCAATATGTGCTTCATGTTCTGTAGGAAATGAAGGATAGGCTTTGTTAGTCAATTAGTCATATTAGATAATCTTGTGTGTAAAACTAGAAGATCTTAATTTAATTGTGGAATTTAGTATAGACTTAACTTATTTGCTAAAGATATGTGTACCAGTATACTACTCATAGTAGGGCTTCAAACGGTTGTTGTGTACGACAACCTGCCGCTTGCCTATTTTTATGGTAGTGTTTGTTGGACTGGGCACATTGATTACCAGATATGGACCAACCCAGATTTGAGACAATTTGTGTTTTCGGCTTTCACTTTTGAGGAGGACTTTGTCTCCTTGGTGGAAAGTGATAGGCCTGACTGTTTTGTCGTAATATGCCTTTGAGCGTTGTTTGCTGGTTAACAGGTTTTTACGAGATATGGAATATGATTTTTGGAGTCTGTAGTTGAGTATATGGTAATAACTTTCGTGGTTATAAACGGTTTCAGGATCCCGTTTTTAATTAGAGGGGACATCCGCTGTGAAGCCGTAAAACAATCCATCGGGGTTAATTTAGTACCCTCGTGTGCACTGTTATTGTACACGAATGCAGCGGTTTGCAGGAATTGATCCCATGTTGTGGGATTTTCGTATACGATTGTACGCAGATATACGATTAATGGTCTATGGGCACGCTCTATTGCTCCATTAGACTGCGGATGGTATGCAGAAGTTTGTAACTTCTTCACTTTTAGCAATTTGCAAACCTTCTTGAATAGCTCACTCAGGAAATTAGTTCCCTGATCGGTGGCTATTCTCTTTGGAATGCGGTAACGCGTGACAGTCTCCTGAAAAAAGATTTGCGCCACCGTTACTGCTTCTCCATTTGGTATGGCATACGAATCGATAAATTTGGTAAGGTTATCTTGAAAAGTTAAGATATATTTATAACCTAATATGGTCTCTTCTAGTGGAATTACTATATCGAGGAAAACCTTGTCGAAAAGTTGTTCTGCGATGTCCGTTATTACCATTGGCATCTTGAATTATGGAGATGCTTTCATTGTTTGGCACTTCGGGCATTTTTTTGATGTGCTTTTGTATATCGCTAAGCATGTGTCTCCACCAATACTTGCGTCTAATTCTTTTATAAGTCTTAATGACACCCTGATGGCCGCCGAAAGGAGAATCGTGATAATTCTTTAGGATTGTTTGAACTCCCTTTAAGATCGTGATTATCTTATGTGCCTTGACTGGACTTATATTCTGTTCAAGCGTAGCAGGGGGTTGTATTTCCGCCTCATGGGGTTTAATTTCTTGATTTTTCGCTGCCGTGGGCTGTCTTTTAGCGCTGGGGCTAGTATTGTCCTCTTTGGCTCTCTGTTTTTGAGCTCTGGTCACGGCGAAGCAATGAGCGGGTTTCTTTGTTTTCTTTATATATGGGGAAATATTTTCCTCCACATCAGAGTCCATAGTGTGGTGGACTTGGGCTTGTACCGTTAAGGTCTTGCCTGCACAGTCTTTGATTAATACTCGTGGAATGCGGCTTAATGTATCCGCATTGGTATTATACTTCGATGGTATAATCGAATTCTGAGAATTTATGGTGAAATCTCACCAAACGGGAAGTTGGGTCTTTAACATTAAAGACACCTTTGAGAGGCTTCTGGTCAGTGTAGACCGTGAATTTCCTGCCTTGAAGGTAGCATCGGAAATTTCTAGGTGCACAGACAATAGCCAGTAACTTATTTTCAATAGTGGAGTAGTTTTTCTCGGCTGTGTTTAGCATTCGGCTTGCATAGGCGATAGGCTGGTTTTTTCCCACTTCTTCTTGGGTAAGCACAGCGCCTAATGCATCGTTGCTGGCGTCCGTTGTAAGATTGAAAGGTTTAGAGAAATCTGCATAGATTAAAAGTGGTGGTGATATTAGAGCATTCTTGATGCTTTAAAATGCTTCTTGGCATTTTCGGTCCAAGTGAATTTTACATCCTTGCGGAGTAAATTCGTAATTCGACGAACGATTTTTGAGAAGTCCGGAATGAACTTGCTATAGTAATTGGCAAGTCCTGAAAAGGACTGAACTTGCATTACTGTTCTAGGGACAGGAAATGTTTGGACGCAGGCCGTTTCGCTGGGATCTGGTAATGCACCTTCGCTAGAGCATCTATGCCCTAGATAAACAAATTCTTTTCTCAAGAACTGGCACTTCGCTGGCTGCAGTTTGAGGTTGTCCTCTCTCAATATGTCGAAGACTTTGCGAAGTTTATCATTGTGGTCATTTAGGTTTTTACCATAAATGACGATGTCGTCAAAATAAAAGAAACATTGGAGGCTTTGCAGGCCTGTCAGAATGAAGTTCATGAGGCATTGGAATGTAGCGGGCGCTCCTTTGAGTCCGAATGGTATACGCTTAAATTCGTAGTGCCCGTAATTAATGCTAAATGCGGTCTTATTCCGATTTTTTTATCAACTAAGACTTGGTGATAGCCGCTGGCCAAATCGAGAGTGGTAAAGTACCTGGCATGACCTAGTTGGTCAAGAATATCCTCTATTCGTGGTAGCGGTAATGCGTCGCCAATTGTCTTTTCGTTCAATTTGCGAAAATCGAAAACGACGCGCCAGCTTTTCTCACCATCGGGTCCCGCCTTTTTGGGGACAACTAATAAGGGTGAATTCCCAGGGCTTTTGCTAGTTGGAATAATCCCATTTTCTAGCATTTGTCTTAATTGTTCGTTGATTACTTACCTCTGGGTCTCTGGTAATCTGTAGGCCTTTTGGTTTATGGGCGCTTGACCTTGAATTAAAGGGATATTGTGGGTGATAGCATTTGTATATGCGAGCTTATCACCTTTGAGGAAGAAAATATCATTGCACTCGTAACAGAGTTCGGATATTGAAGCGTTTTCTCCCGCATTTAGATTTGGGTCTAGCTTGAGATCTTGGTCTAGCCTGTTGTCTTGCGGATTATGTTTGGGGTCTTAATGATCCGGAAATATGTATCTTACGTGTTGTAGGACAGCTGTGTTCTCCGAAATGCTTGCGTCAGTTTTAGGTTGTTATAAACTTGTTTCCTGAGTATTTTTACTTACTTTACTAATTGGCAGGGCATGTGCTTTATGCTGCTTTAATGGTGGAATACCATATTTTATGGGTACTTTCTATTGGTCCGAGTACTCACACGTATTTGTATTATGGCTTTTGGGTCGTGAAAAATTGGTTCTCTTAATATTACTTGACGATGGGGCCAACTTTGCCTTGTGCCACTGTTGTGTCTTAACGCTAACCTTGTTGGGTGGTGGAGTCGTCTTTGCCTGAGATTAGGTCTTACTGAGCACACACGCACCTATTTTTGGGCTCGTTTTCCTTGTGGTTATCTCACATCTAGGTATATTAGATGGAGGACTCAGCTGCATTTTGCTTGTCGGCTTCTGGAGCTCGCGCGCATCTCTGATTTGTCTCTGGGGCCATGTAAAATTTTTAGAACTTATTTTCTTGTCGGTGGAGTCATTGCTGCCTCTACTCGGGTCTTACTGACCTCGCACACATCTTGTATAGGGCTCTTCGGCCATGTTAGTAACTTATAACTAGGTATTTTTGAGAAAGAATTCTTGCCTGACTTCTGTTCCGCCTTGGGAAGCTCACTGATGTTTGTGTTACTCGCTTGCGATTTATCCGGCTTGAGAATGTGTTGTGTATCAGTGACTTCTCCTATTGGGATGACGGCATAGTCATGTATAGGAAGCACTTGTGATACTAAACTGTTGATGACTACTTGGAAATTGTTAATGTTGAGTATGGCGACTAGCGCTGTTTCTTTCCCAGTAGGGAGTAAACGGTTGGCCAGGAAGACTCCATCGCCTATCGCTTTTGATAAACAGAGCATTTCTTCCTTTACTCGCTACGGGACTGTGATGATCATTTGTGACCTAGCAGGTATGCATATTGGCTCTTGTAAGGTAATAAGATGCTGCCTCATTTCACTGGTCTCTTGATACCCCAGACAGCTCTTTGCACACTCCGTCGGCTCTTGTTGAACCTGGCAGCCAGCATTACTCTTTTGAGATGCCTTGGAGACACTATGTAGATAGCTTAACCTGTTTACTCTCCATCTTTTCTGCAAGTGACCTCACTTCGACTGCTTTTCTGGAATACAGCTTTTGCATAACAAGGGCACAGTAAATTCTTCGTGATTCGTTTCCGTACAAGGAAACGTGAGTGCTTTATTATGGCCTTCCACATTACAATTGTTTTATAAGAAATCGTTTCCTAATAGGCCGTCATCGGAAAGACCTGGCAGGTTTTGTACCACCTGAAATTTGCACGGAATTTTATTTATAAAATTGAAGCTGCCCGTGGAAATTACAAATGTCTTTCCGGTTCCAAAAGGGGTCTGTAAAGTGCATGCCTCATTAGAGTTAATTATTGTGAGGTTTTTAATTGCTCTTTTCTTAATAATACTAACCTCAGCGCCAGTGTCCACTACTAGTTTCACATGGCCGTTAAGGCTTATGTCCAGTGGAAGTTTCGCTGTAGGGACAGCGGATTCGGGCGCTTGAGGTGACCCCTTTGATTTTTTATTTGGGTTTCTAGTCGATCCGGGGAGTTTTGGGTCGACTTCATGTCTTTTCCCTAACTACGGGCTTCCCATTTTTTCTTCTGGCGGCCATCTTTGTCTGCATGTCCTCGACGACCGCAAAAGTTGCACTTGAGTCTTATATTGAAGACTTGAGGACTTTTCGTGTTGTGCTGCTCTTGTGTAGGTCTATTGGAGAAGCGTGGATGAACAAACTGTTGGGTCTGTTGACTGTTTCTGCAATCACAGACATCATGTCCATAGATTTTGCAGTTTGAGTAGAAAGGGGGGTTTTTGCGCTTAAGGCAATCTGAGTATGTGTGACCCTTTCGCTTGCAGAATTGCGCGTGATGTTACGGACCAGTACATCTGTGTCCGATTTTCTGGCATCAGTGTTTGTAAATGGCTTTTCTCGTGACTGTGATAAGCCTGGATTATTCACATTGCGTGGAAACTGATTTGGATTTGGAGCTCGGGGTGATGCGAACATAGGTATTGATGGCATTTGATAATAAATAGCTCTGTAAAATGGTCTCTCTCGTAGATGTGGGTCTACTGGAGCCACTGGAGGAGTAGTCTGGACGAATGTAGCACTTTGTTGTAATTTCTGTATGAGAGCTTCTAGATCACCTTCTCCCTGCTTGAGCAAATACTGACACAGATGTGGGTTAGTGACTCCACTTTTCAAAGCATTTTTGGGAAAATCCAACAGCTGTGTTTTCACAGCAGGGACTGCCTCAGCTCCATACTTCTGTGTCGCTGCCTCGTTGCAAATCGTCAACAGCTGTTTCAATCTTGTAATGAACACTGTGAGACACTCTAACGGGTTTTGGCTAGTAGTGATTAATTTATTCACTAACTCTTGGTATGTATCGCGGGGAAGGTATGTTCTGTTTAAACGTTCCTCTACTTCATTAATGAAGCAGGGACGTCTGAAGCGAATAATTGATAGGCGTCATCTGTGAGCCTTGTGGGGAGGACCTGATTGAAAGCCACTTTTTCTTCATCATTTAGGCACTGCATAGTTTGTTTGTAGCAGCCGATGAAGGTTTGTAATTCTCGTCCCAATTGTTGGGTACTTTCACCCGAAAATAAGGATATCAGATGAGCTTTTAGCTTAGCTACCTTAGCGTAGTCCACCATGATGTGTAGTCTATTGACTGGAAATTTAAATTTCGGTGTACTAACTGGGCTTGCCTCTGGGCTGATTTCCGTTAAAGATTCTTCGAGCCAATAAATCAGCAGGTTTTCGGGATTTGGTTCAGTCACTTCACCGTCACTATCACTATCGGCACTTTCACTATTACTTAAATTAAGACTCGTATTCTTTCCTAATTCTAAATTTGGAGTTTTAGTACTCTCCTTATCTACTGGGAGGCAGCGCGTGGATTCAGCAATCCTATTTAGTTCCTCATGGAACCGAGCTGTGTTTTCCTTCAGTTTTCGCGGGTTTGACTCAGTTTTTTGCTGAGTGAATCACACTGACTAATGGCTAGCGTACCTGAATCTCGCGCTCTCTCGTACAATTTTTTAAAACTTTGTCAAGACTTACTTGTCTATTAAGACCTGGCAGAACGGTCCCGCTTCTGAGTCGAGGTCCTGTTGGCGATGACGGTGGACATTTATCTCCTGCAGCAGATGACGTACCCTCACCGTGGTCCTGTGTACTAGCACCTGGAGCTGATCCCTCGTCGGCTGAACATGGAGGAGAGTTTTCTCTCGCTGCTGCGTCTGTTTCGTGCTGAGGTAGAGCAGGATTGTCGGCTGGCATATTATGCGCTGTTTGGTGAAAGGGGGCTCCTTTCCTGCTTAAGTCCCTTTGCTGTGATTGAGAGGGGGGTTTCTTTAACCGACTTCGAGTTCCCTCTCAGTCCTTGGTCGGTTGATTATGGCTTACTTTTGCAGCTTGGAGGGCCTTGGGCCGTCTTAACTTCCCCTGGATCTAGTTGAAATGGGGCTTATAAGCCGTCTTCGATTTCCTCTTCAACTCAGTATAGTCGTTCTTCACCTTGCTGTTGATTTGCTTCCGTGAGCTTCGAGCTTGTTGTCAGGCTGTGTCCGGGTTGATTTGTGTTCGTGCTTCTGGGGGAGTTTTATATGATTTCCACTTCCTTCTACTACTGTTCGATTGTGGTGCTTTTGCACAAGTTGGGTGAACGCTTGCCCGCCTGGAGCAGAGACGCCTAGGGATGGTATCTACCCGAGTGTTGGAGGTGACTTGGCTTGAGTTGCTTTGTCAATGGGACCCCTTAGGTTCGCAGGATCAAGGACTTTTAAAGCTTCTATGATCTTTTGGTTTGACCAAGCTTCCTTGATCCTACCGGCTGCGCCAATTTTGTTATGTATTCGGGGGTAACCAAGATCACTTACCAGTGACGGGGCAATAATATCCAAACACCAATTCTTCCTTTTTGATAAAGAAGAATTTTTAAGAACTTTTATTTTTAACGATTCTAAATCAAATTAATAAATACAAGAAAAAACAGCCGCCTCGTCCGGGGTTTGAAGCCGGGACCTTCCGCTTGCCGGGCGACTGCTCTTACCACTGAGCTAACGAGAAAGATGAATTTCCCTCCTGCATTCATCAATTTGTTACTAGCCTACTAAGCCACGATTGGCTTTCAGCTGGAATTAACCAGTCCTTTTTGTTTTTAATACTTATTCACTTTTATTCTATTCGGTTAACACTTCTTTTCTTTATTCTAATTTTTACATAACATCCTATTGTCTAAATTTTACTAAATTAACCCAGAACATTCTATTTAGTTAACACTTGTGTAAATTCGGTGCACTTTTTATTACTGCCACATTAACACCAGAATTACTCGTTATGACGTATAAAATTCTATCTTCCTACCGCTCGCCAACTGTTACCAAAAACGCTCAAAACCGACTGTACTTGACTTGGATTTTTGTAATCGCAAGTCTAGTTGAGCAGGATAGGAAAATGCTTAATTAGCATTCCTATCCTGAGAAAATTATTTACCGCTGGGCATGTTTAAACATGCCCAGAATTATCGCGACGGACGATGGTTGAAATGAAATTTGATATTTTCATAAATACCAAACCATCGTCTTGCTATCGTGCCTACATTGTTGCGATCACAATGTATGCAGCTCGCGACAATTTGCTGATAAGAGCTTTTTTCGGTGAAGACTTGATCGTTTCAGTCTTCACCGACGTAAAATTTCATGCTCCCGATATGTATGTATGTAGATATGTACATATCGTATTTACGACAAATCTTACTGATGGTAAGATTTGTTGTGGGGCTTTTTTCTATTGAAACGACTTGTTCTATTGAAATGACTTGGGATGTAACTTAAAACTTTTATTTTTCCCAAGTCGTTTTCTGGGAATATTTTTATTATTTGTTGCAAAGAAATTTGAAGAAATTGCTGATGGCAATTTCTTCGCGTTGTAGATAGATAAGCTAACCATATTTTGAGCATGATTAGCTTATTTCTGTTTATGCAAATTAAATATTTTCCAATATTTTTCTAATGATAATTATTAATTATAATTATCTTTTTTAACCCTTTTCAGGTATACAACATCTATATAATGTTACTAATGTGTACCAAAATTCGCCAGCCAAATTGTATTTTTTCCGAAGTATAATCACTTTTTGTGCTCAAATAATTAAATAGCCTTTTCCATTTTGCATTTTTCCTCTTGAGTATACTTAAGCAAAGTTACTAGGCGCGTGTGATATTTCACTTTTTAAACGACAACAGAACACAAAGAAACAACCGTCTTATCACATTTTGTGAAGATAATTCATTCACCAAACACTTCATTCAATCAATGTGACCGGGTAAATAATGTGATACTTCTAAAAGGAATTGAAGTTTAGTAATCTAATTTTATTATTCATAAAACAAAAAATGAATAAAAACACCGAATTAACTCTTTATTGAAATCAGATCAGAAAAAGATAGAGAAATTAAATTGGCGACTTATATAGGAAAGCGAATTTAAAAACGACGACGATTGAATTCGGACCAACTGCGTATATGTTTTCCCATTTTGCAATTACTCATTTGTGCGCTTTTTACTTTTATAAGAATGCTGACTTCGCCTCTACCGCGCAGGAAAATGTGAATTTAATATTATACCTTCGTTCTCACGTTTCACAAAATATGAACGTGAATGAACATGAACGGAAATATAAAATGAGTTTTTTGAAAATTTTTATGTTTGGCGTATACGCCAGGCAGGAACCTAGCCATATTGATTCGAAACGCCTTCTTTTGGAAAAAAATTATTTTCGTTAAGATTTTCCATTTATAAAAAGAGTTCTTTCACTGAATTCCCGTTCTTGATTTAGTACAAACTCGGTCAGTTTCATCTTGAATTTATTTTATCGCATAACTCTTTAAAAACTAATCGCAATAGGGCTAAATCTTGCTAGGCATTCAAGTAAATACATGGTAACATCAATATCGATTATTAGTCTGAACTAACAATCTAGGGATGATCATTGACAATGTCTTATCATGGAGAAGTCATATTGATTTAATTGTCTCGAAGATCTATCGTAGCTTAAAGAGTTTATGGCGACATGCTGAGTATATCCCACAGCTACTACGTGAACGTCTGGTCAAGGTATTACTGGTACCCATTGTCACTTATGGAGACTACGTCTACTGTAACATAGACAGTTCAAGTCGAAGAAAGCTTATCGTTGCTTTTAATGCCTGCGCTAGATACATTTTTGGCCTTAGAAGATATGATCATGTCTCAGTCGTTTTTAGGAGAATCTTTAGATGCCAATTTGATGACTATTTTCACTACCGACTGTATGTCAGGATGCATAAAATTATAAATAAGCTCAGTACTCCATATATTTTTGCTCATATAGATTCTTCGCAGCGAACTCGGTTAATTTTACTTCCGCGATTTAAGTTCTTGCTTAGCTCTCGCTCCTTTTTCGTTCATGCTGTCAGAGTTTGGAATAGTCTTCCTTTAAATCTTAGAATCACAAGGGTTTCAAGATGAAAGCTTTAGAGTATTTTAAACTTTTATAGATTCTATGGTCCACTGCATGCAAAACCTCTTCTATCTTTAATTTATAGTGTCTTAAGTAAATGATCTCAAATTATAATTATTATGTCACTTAGTTTTCTCTTTTCTTATTGAATTCTTGTTCTTCTTGGTTTTGATAATAGGTAAGGTGATTGTCAGGTATGCTTTATGATATTTCATTGGAGATGCGACTGGTCAATCATAGTCGAATGCTTGGACAATTTTCGGTTCATCTACCATATACCAATGTGAGGCCTCTTATGTTGGCATATGCGGATGATGTTTCTATTTTTGTGACAAGAGATGAAGCTTTTCCGGTCGCTCGTGCTATTTTCGAAGAGTACGAACGTATAGCGAGCGCTAAAATCAACCCTAGTTAGAGTCAGGGCTTGTGGTGTGGAAGGTAGAGAGATCGTACGGATATTCCACTGAGCATCTAATGGACTAATACTTGCCTGAAGTATTTAGGTGTGTATATCAGACGCGAGAATAAATCAAATAATAACCGCATCGCTCTGAAGAAACACTCTAGAACTGTAAACTCATGGCGTAATCGACTATTTCCATTATCCTTAATGGGAATGTCAGTCGTGTTCAACTATTTGATTACATCGTCCATCGTTCATCTGCTAAAGTTTGACACGTTTGATGAAGGCTTCGTAGGCCTTCTTCAAGCAAAAGTATAGACAGGTTTTGGTGAGGAAGGCGATGAGTTCCTGACAGCACGCTCTATCTGCCAGTCAAGATAGGTGGATTAAGTCTCACTAACTTGGTTGTGAAATCAGGGTGTCTCCAAATGCGTGCATTCCAACGACTGTTTTGCCAGAGAAACACCTTGATTTCTCAACTGTGGAGGAATGTACTGGGAGCGATCGGTATAGGGGAATATTACTACCTGCTCTAGGTTGGACCACCCTATCCTCGTGACTGGCCAAAGGATCTAATCTTTACCATTATGACCTGGGGCAGAATCAGGCCAGCATTTCACCTTAAGTGGAATGGTCTTCGGTACACGCAATTCGCTTCGATTCCAATCAGGTTTAATCCTGAATTAATAGATTCTGTGTTCAGTAATGCTCGAGGTTTTGAAGCTGACACACATACACTGACGGTTATCGGAGATATTATCAATATCTCTGAAAACTGTCGAATAAAGACTAACACTCCACAACTACACGACCTGGCTGCCTCTGCGCGTGAGAGATTCCACCAACTTGGGACCAGTGATCCTGGAGCTAATTGTGAAGATTGTTCAACTAACTCGTCTGTGGAATCTATTGCCCCATTACATTCAAAGAGCCAGCACCATCGGCACATTCAGGAAACTTGTAACTGATTTTCTTAACTGAATTTGTTTTTTTTTTTCTCTTTTTCTTGCAGTGACACATCTTTGCATAGATTAGCATAGTTTTATTTTCGTTTTGTTTTATTTTTTTTTTTTTTGTATCTTTATTTTATTTTTATTTATTTTTATTTTTTTTTTTATTGTATTTTATGTTGTTTTAGTTGTTTCACTCTGTAATGTATACCTTTAGATATAGTCTAATTCAATTTTAGATCCTGTATTTCTTGATCAGATATATTATTTATGTAGTTTTACGTTTAGTTTAGGCTTCCTTGTACCCTGTAGTAACCCACTCTCTGTTAACGATGCAGATAAAAGATTGTAATCTTGTAGCATCCTAATGAAATAAATTTGAATTTGAATTTGAATTTGAAGATGCTTTCGTTCTGAACAGACCACCTCACATACCTGAGCACACTTACAACACGTGTGCTCCGTGACGTGCTTATGTAAATAAGACCTCCGGAGTATACAGGATACAACAGATGGTGAACACACCTCGGGGTGATGGGAGGAATAACTTCCAGGGTAGTCTACAATTATCCTTCTAATTACAAAAATGCTGATGTAGCATTCAAATTGTTGCACCACAGTCTTATGGATCCTAATCATTTGTGACATATTGACCCGCGAGTTCACAGGATGTGCACAGTTTGTGCTGGTGATGGCACGCTGTTTCACAGATTCTTCACTTGCCCGGATTTGCAAAATCTAATGGAACTCGTGCGCGATATGTATCAGTTGATCCACCTGAATTTCGGTATTACAAGGACATCATTTCTATGGGTACCAAAGTTTTGTATTTAGGTGAACTGTTTGATTACCTTTGTATTGACACTGGCCAAATCTACAATTCACTTGTACCACATGAGAGTCGGAGATGGGAATCAGAACGCAGACCAACAACAGCACGCACAAGCACTTAAGCGCCACTTCGTTGACAGATTGAAGAGACGTTTACGTCTTGAATATCTGGTAACGAACGCAGGCACATTCAGCTGCATATGGCAGCCACTATTGTCTGTACAGGACGGCGCTCTTGCCTTTTGCTGGTGATACCAAGCCACAGCATTTGGGACACTAGTCTACGGGACTTCTCCCTGCTTAGTGCATGGCCACAATGCGGCACCGCACCTTGGACCACACATAGCATAGCACAAGACCAATCATTCCCTAGCACATCGTACCTTGCACATCACGGAAGTAATGGCCACAGTGAAGCACTGCACATAGCCTAAAGCAACCTTGAATATTTGATTTCTGAAGTTAGTTAAGTTATTGCGAAAATGCAGTCACAGTTTTCCCTAGTGTCAAGATTCAACATTTTGGTTCCAGATCCTTTGAAGTCGACAAAAATTTTTTGTGTGAAGTTAGAAAATGGAGTTTCTTAAAACTCCTTAAAAAAAGACAAGCCCTATCATGAAATTAACTTTAAGAGAAGTGTTTTCGTTGAAATTCATCATTTCTATAATGATCTTCGAAGATACCGATAACAGTTTTACGAATATATGCGCATGGACGTTTCTACATACGAGATTCACGGACAAATTGTGGAAAATTGGAATAATTTCCACAATCAACCGTAGGAATAATATAAAGACTAATGGTAACGTTACACTAAGTATTTTTTTGATTGACTATTGTATAGTATAGCATTACAAAAATAAAAAAATAAAAATTACAGTTATTGGATGTTCAAATGCATATTCAGACCTTTCCGCAGTCTGCATGGAAAAATCACTGCAAATTTATTCGGATAAATAAATGGCTGACTGATTACCCTTACTAGGCTCCATATTGTGATCATAAAATTCTTCCACGAGAAATTGCATAGCCTTAGTTCGAACCCTTATCTTTTTTCCACGGAGCAAATGATGTAACATGTTAGCAAGCTATTAATAAATGTGATAATCTTGTCTAAAAACAGGACCAAAAGGATCCATATTTTACTGTCATATATAAATCTTCTGAATTTACTCGATATAAATGTTAGCAAAGTACTCCACAGAAGAAAATTTACTAAAACATCGCTAAATCTATTAAATTCACCACAGTCGGGATAAATGTTACCAACGCACCGCACAACAACACAACTCATTTCCGGTGTGCAGTACCAGGCTCAGTGCAATAATTGGTGAAGGGAGCGATCCAAGGTGCGGTGCGCCTCTGTGGCCATATCTATTTGAGATAAGGGATAAAATTTATCATCACACACCAAGCTCAGGGCGATGCGATGTGCGGTGCTAGGTGCGGTGCGCTGTTGTGGCCATGCCTTTAGGAATCGTTGCACGTGGTGTGGAAAAGACAAGCACTCTGTTAGAGATGATAAGCTGGAGGCATGATGTGGGCAGCTTGTAGAGGTCTATAATACTACAGGCTGCCCACGCGGGAATCTATTGCGGTACCGGGTAAGTTTTTTCGTTCGTTCGGTCATCAGTCTTTAATTCGCTTTCGGCCTCGGTTCAAAATTGTATAATTTTATGTTGAAAATTCGTTCGTTTAGGTAAATATTTTTATAAGAATATTTTGGAAATTTGAAATTCCTTGGAACTGTCACTTACCCATCTGTAATAATTGGGACTTCTAATTTTTTTGTCCATCTTTTAGATCCTTTTCAAAATTCTTGTATCCGTTTTTTAGCCACTGCTGAGAATTTTTTGTCAGCTGTTTTTACATTTTTGTTTTTGTTTTTTAATTGTTTTAAATATTTTGCTTTGTCCTTATTGACCTTTTATAACATTTAGTTTAGTAGAGTCTTTTGCCACCTTTTTTTAATTCTCGTGCTGGATGTAGTAGCAAAGTTGGTCAATTTAATTTTGACTCAACTGGATATGAATTCATTTCATAGCAAAACTCTCCAAAAAATTCTAGTCCCGATAGTGCTAAATCTTGCTTGCGATTCAAGGAAATACGTAGTATTTCGCCTCATATATAATTCACACTTAAAAATTATTTTAAAGTGTATGAATTCAGCTTGGCTATTATCGTTGGTGTATGCGGCAGACAGGAACCAAAGCGTACTGATGATTAATACGATTCTGTTGATTCGAAACGCCCTCTTTTGAAAAAAGATTTTATTTCGAAAGATTGTTCATTTGTAAAAGGCATTTTTTCACTTAATTCTCGTGCTGGATTTAGAAGCAAACTCGACCAATTTCATTTTGACTAAATTTGCTATGAATTTGTTTCATAGTTAACCTCTCCAAAAAATGGTAGTCTCGATAGTGCTATATCTTGAAAGGCATTCAAGTAAATACATAGTATTTGGCCTTATATATAATTCGCAATTAAAAATTATCTTTAAATGCATACATGATGTGAGCTTGGCTACTATACTTGGCGTGTACGGCAGGCAGGAAAAAAGTTGTACTTATGAGTACTACGTTTCCTTTTACTTGGAAACGCCCTCGTTTGCAAAAAAAATTCTTTTTCTTACGACTTTTTATTTATTAAATGAGTTTTTTCACTGTGGTTGGATTTAGCATCAAACTCGGTCAATTTTATTTTGGCATATCGGGTGAAAACCTTTGCCATTCGACGAAATGTATTAGTGTGCTGTGTTTGTGTTCGTTTCATCATGGCAGTAATGAAATCCTGATTTCTTGAGGGGAACGTCTTTTATAATCCAAACTGCTATGTAAAATAAACAAATTTTTGGCGCCCCCATATTTTCAGACAATATTTTTTGGCGTTGCCTTTGTATGACTGACATAATTTAGGCAGCAATTACAATTTCATGAAAGGTCAGAAATGTTGAACTGAGCAATTTTTCATTTGTAAAAATGTATTTTCACTTCATTCTCGTGCTAGATTTAGCAGCAAACCAGGACAATTTAATTCGGCTAAATTTGCTATGACATTATTCCATAGAAAATCTCACTAGAAAATGCTAGTCCCGATAGGTCTAAATCTTACTAGCATACAAATAAATGCGTAGTATTTCGCCTCATATGTAAATTACATTTAAAATTATTTTTAAAGGCATATATGAGGTCAGCTTGGCTATTGTCTTTGGCGTACACGGAAGCAGGAAACTACCCGTTCTGATGAGTATACGGTTTCTGTTGATTCGAAACGACCCCTTTTGCAAAGAAACTCGTTTTTGTAAAGATTTTTCATTTTCAAAAAGAGTTTTTTTACTTAATTCTCGTGCTGGATGTAGCAGCAAAGTTGGTCAATTTCATTTTGACTCAACTCGATATGAATTCATTTCATAGCAAAAGTCTCCAAAAAATGCTAGTCCCGATAGTGCTAAATCTTGCAAGGCATTCAAGTAAATAGTTATTATGTCGCTTTATATGTAATTCACATTTAAAAATTGTTTTTAAGTGGATATAAGAGTTCAGCTTTGCTATCATGTACGCCAAATGTTAGGCGGCAGGAACTAAGGCGTAATGAAGCGTAATACGGTTCCTGCTGAATTGAAACGTCCTTTTTTGCAAAGGAATATCTTTTTCTAAAAATGTTTTTCATTTGTATAGTTGGTTTTATTTAATACTTGTCAATTTTATTTTGACTAAATTCCCTATGAACTTATTTCATAGCAAAACTCTCCAAAAATACGAAGTATTTCGCTTCATATACATTATACACTTAAAATTATTTTTAGTTGCATATATATGAGTTTAGCCTGGAAATTATTTTTGAAGTATACGGCAGGCAGGAACGCAGCCGTTCTTATGACTAATATGCTACTTGCTTGTTCAAAACGCCTTCTTTTGCAATGAAATTTAATTTGCTAAAGATTTTTCATTTGTTAAAATAGTTTTTTTCTTAATTCTCGTGCTGGATGTAGCACAAAACTTGGTGAATTTCATACTGACTCAATTTGATATGAATTTATTTCATAGCAAAACTCTGAAAAAAATACTAGTCCCGATAGGGCATTCAAGTAAATACGTAGTATTGCGGCTAAATATCATTCACACTTAAAAATTACTTTTAAGTGAATACATGACCACAGCCTAGCCATTATCTTTGGCTTATATGGCAAAGAGGAACCAAGTCGTACTGATGAGTAATACGGTTCTGCTGATTTGAAACGCCCTCTTTTGAAAAGGCATTCTTTTTGTATTTTGTTTTTTTGTAAAAAGGATTTTTTCACTTAATGCTGTGCTGGATTTAGCAGCAAACTCGGCCAATTTCATTTTGACTAAATTTTTTATGTATTTATTTCACAGCAAATCTCTTCAAAACATACTACGTAGTATTTCGCCTCATATATTATTTACACTTAAAATTATTTTTCAGTTCATATATGTGGTCAGATTGGCTTTTATTTTTGACGTATACGGCAGGCAGGAATGAAACCGTTCTTATTACTAATATGCAAAGAAATTTATTTTGCTAAAGATTTTTCATTTGTGAAAAGGGTTCTTTACTTAATTCTCGCGCTGTGTGTAGCAGCAAACTTGGTCAATTTCATTTTGACTCAATTCGATATGAATTTATTTCATAGCAAAACTCTCCAAAAAATCGTAGTCCTGATAGTGCTAAATTTTGCAAGGCATTCAAGTAAATAAGTATTATTTCGCTTTATATATAATTCACACTTCAAAATTATTTTAAAGTGGATATATGCGTTGAGCTTGGCTATTATTTTTGGCATACAAGTTAGGCAGGAACCAAGGCGTAATGAAGCGTTACACGGTTCCTGCTTAGTTGAAACGTCCTTTTATGCAAAAGAATATCTTTTTCTAAAATATTTTTTCATTTGTAAAAAGGTTTTTTTCATTTAATGCTACTGCTGGATTTAGCAGCAAACTCGGTCAACTCCATTTTGACTTAAATTTCTATGTATTTATTTCATCGCAAATTTCTGCAGAAAATTTAGTCTCGATAGGGCTAAATTTTACAATGCATTCAAGAAAATACGTAGTATTTCGCCTTATATATTGTTCACACTTAAAGATTATTTTTAAGTGCATATATGAGGTCAGAGCTGTGCTAGTATTTTTGGTGTTTACGGCAGGCAGGAACAAAGGCGTACTGATTAGTAATATAGTTACTGATGATTCGAAACACCCTCTTTTGAAAAAAACTTGTTTTCTTAAAGATTTTTCATTTGTAAAATTTTTTTTTTCACCCAATTCTCGTGCTGGGTTTAGCAGCAAACTCGGTCAATTTCATTTTGACTAAATCTTGCTAGGCATTCAAGTAAATACGTAGTGCGAGATCCAGTATTGATCTTAGGAGGGAGGATGCCGATAAAATGGACAACTCAGACTTTTACAAATTTAAAATTTATTAGTAATTCAATTTTCTTAACCTAATATCACAAACAATTCAATACAATAAAATAAATAAATAAAATAAACTTCAAACAGATAAAATAAAAATTAAAAGAACAAATTAAAATTTCAATTTAAAATGCTGTCGAATCCTGTTCCAGGTTGCTACCATTGCTTTACTCCATTCTCAAAATGGAGAAGAAGACCAAAATTAATTATTTGTTAACAGAATAAGGTGGAAATGTTGTTGCTGCTATCGCGTGTGAGTAGCAGGGTAGTAAAACTACTCCTAGGTAGTGCGTGAAAGCATAAGGGTATCAAAATGCTTCTGTAGAAAAACTGTTTCAGATTAGTCTCTGAATATAAATTTATTGTACGCAAAGTGGTATCAATATGTTTCTATAAGGAAATCTACTATAAAGAAGAAGTGCAGATTAATATCTGCATCAAGATTATTGTTCTGTAAATGTGAGCAGGAGAGTTCCAGATTAATCTCTGCGGCAGAATTACTCTTCTGCTCAAGTATGGGCAGGAGATGTCGGTGATTAATCTCTGCGGCAGAATTATTCTTCTGCTTAGATGTGGGCAGGATTATTGCAGATTAATTTCTGCACAGAATTATTCTTCTACCTAGGTGTGGGCAGGAGTATAAGAAATGATATTATTTTTCAGATTAGTCTTCGAAATACAGAATTAATCTTCTATAATGAGGTCGGAAATAATATTCTTGTCACTCGGATCGGTGTCCGAATCAGATGAACTCTGATCCAAGAATAATTTGCTGCTGCGGCTCGGGGGCTTTATATAGCCGATGTTTCCAGTTACGAGCTCTCGCCTTTTGGTGTTGCCCTAGAGACGGTTGCTGCATTTGCTTGAACTGATTGCTGTGAGAGCAGTTGAATGTGAGAGTTTGATAGCATTAATAAATATAGGAGGAATGTATGTTTAAGGTAAGTTTTTGATGTTTTTATATGTTAATGTTAAATTAATAAAATTTTTGTATGTTTTGGATGATATCCTTGATTGGGGAAACCCTTGGACGCCGCTGACCAAGGCAGGAATTTTCTTGATTTTAGATAAGTATTTTTGAATATAATATGACTTATGTTGGATCTTTGTGTTGTCTTTTCTGTCTTTTTAGGAATAAATAACCATCGGGGAATTAGAGTATGTCGGTGGACTGAGCACGTAGCATTTCGCATCATATATAATTCACGCATAAAAAATATTTTTAACATCATATATGACTTCAGCTTGGCTATTATCTTAGGTGTATACGGAAGGCAGGAATCAAGGAGTACTGATGAGTAATACCGTTCCTGTTACAAAACGCCCTCGTTTACAAAGAATGTTTTATCTTAAAGATTTTTTATTTGTAAAAAGAGTTTTTTCATTTAATTCTCGTACTGGATGTATTAACAAACTCGGTCAATTTAATTTTGACTAAATTTGCTATGAATTCATTTCATAGCAAAACTCTCCAAAAAATTCTAGTCCCGATAGTGCCAAATCTTTAAAGGCATTCAAGTAAATACAAAGTATTTCGCCATATATATAATTAACACTTAAAAATTATTTTCAACTGCATATATGAGGTGCACTTGGCTTCTATACTTGGCGTATACGGAAGGCAGAAAACAAGTTGTACTTATGAGTAATACGTTTCCTTCTAATTGGAAATGCCATCGTTTGCAAAGAAATTTCTTTGTCTTAAAATTTTTTATTTGTTAAAAGAATTTTTTCATTTATTGCTCGCGCTACATTTAGTAGCAAATGCGGTTAATTTCACGTGAACTCAATTATCTATGAACTCATTTCAATACAAAACTCTCCAAAAAAATGCTAGCCCTGATATGGCTAAGTCTTTTTGGGCATTCAATTAAATACGTAGTATCTCGCATAATATATACTTCACACTTTTAAAATTAAATTTAGGTGGATATATGAGTACAGCTTGGCTATATTTTTTGTCGTATACGATAGGTAAGAACAAGGTGTACCTAAGTAATATGCTTTCCGCTGATTAGAAACGCCCTCTTTTGCAAAAAAATTTCTTTTCTTAAAGATTTTTCATTAGTAAAAGTGGTTTTTCACTTAATTCTTGTGCTTGATTTAGCAGCAGTTGCGGTCAGTTACATTTTGACTAAATTCGATGTGAATTTAGTTCATACTCTCCAAAATATGCTAGTCCGATACGGCTAACTCTTGCAAGGCATTCAAGTAAATACGTAGTATTTCGGCTTTTATATAATTCTAACTTAAATATTATTTGTAAGTGCATATATGAGTTCAGCTTGGCGATTATTTTTGGCGTATATGGCAGGCAGGAACCAAGCCGTACTGATGAGTAATACGGATTTTGCTGATTCGAATCCTTTTCTAAAGATTTTTCATTTAAAAAGAGAGTTGTTTTAATTAATTCTCGTGCTGGATTTAAAAGAAAACTCGGTCAGTTCCATTATGATTAAATTCGCTATGGACTTACTTCATAGAAAAACTTTCCAAAAGTGCTAGTTCCGATAAGGCTAATTCTTGCTACGCATACAACTAAATACGTAGTATTTCGCGTTATATATAATTTACACATAAAAATTATTTTCAAGTTCACATATGACTTAAGCTTGGCTATTATCTTTTGTGTATACGAAAGGCAGGGACCAAGGCGTTCTGATGGGTAATACGATTCCTGCTGATTCGAAACGCCCTCGTTTGCAAAGAAATTTATTTTTCTCGAAGATTTTTTTATTTGTAAAAAGAGAAGTTTTATTTAATTTCCGTGCTGGATTTAACAATAAATACGGCCAATTTCAATTTGACTGAATTCGATATGAATTTATTTCAAAGCAAAACTCTCCACAAAATTCTGTTCCCGAAAGGCCTAAATTTTGGAAGGCATTCAACTAAATATGCAGTATTTCGCCTTATGTGCATAAATGAGGGCAGATTAGCTATTATCTTTGACGTATACGGGGGGCAGGAGCCAAGCTGCACTGATGAGTAATACGGTTCTGCTGATTCGAAACCCCCTCTTTTGTAAAGACATTTTTTTTCTTTGTCAAAAGCGTGTTTTTACTTTATTCTCGTTCTGTATATTTAAGGGCATATATGAGTTCAGCTTGCGTATTATCTTTGGCGTATCCGGCAGGCGACCAAGTCGTACCTATGAATAATATGGTTCCTGCTGTTTCGAAACGTCTTCTGTTACAACAAAATTTCTTTGCTCAAAGATTTTTCATGTGTAAAAAGAGTTTTTTCACTTAATACTCGTGCCGGACTTAGCAGAAAAATCGGTCAATTACATTTTGTCTAAATTTGCTATGAATTTATTTCAAACAGGTCTGATATTCAAATAGAATTCTCAGCATCAACCAGAGAGGAATCCCCCTGTGACGTTGCTGACTAGATGGAATCTAGTACCAAGACCAGATACATCCGATATCAAAAGGTTGCCCAAGAGCAGACAATGCTAGAATCAAAGATCAAGTTAGTTAGGCCCACCACACCAATATTAAGAAGATAAAATTACCATATTCTTATCGAAGCTGAATCATGGTCAAATTGTAGCCCCTAGTACTCTACACTGTTGTTTTCAAAAGGTTACCCAAGAGCAGAAACTTTCGGTTAAGGTTAAGGTGACGTCAGAGGCCAAGGACAAATTGCTGCCTTCAAGACCACGTGTCAAATACATATAAATAATAGTTTCATAACTTGTTTTTCAGTTGATGTTTTGCTCTTTACCCAAACAGACCGCTGTTGGCAAGCTAATTACGTAATAATTTCAACATGAGTTCTAAGGATACTACAAACCTTCTAAAGCTTACGGACGAAAGTCGTAAAGAATATTCATATAAGGCTCAGTCTGCATCTATGAAATCGATGCTTTCTAGAAATAAAGAAGAAAGTTTTTCATCTAAAAACGAGTCGGCTGTCCCCTACCAACAGCTCGAAAAATCAGGATATTCCAGCAAAGATCGTAAAAAGTAAAGACGGAGAGAAGTTATTTATGAAAATGGTGCACACGGAATCTTCTAAAGCCATCTTGGTCTAAAGGCATAAGAAATATTCTTTATAAGGATCAGTTTTTGAAATCTTGGTTTTCCTGAACTAAAGAAAAAAGCTTTCGTTTTAAGCTATAATGTAATTAAAACAAATTATTTCAATAAATGGCATTATAACCATAATACAATTTTTATTTACAATGCAAAGGTATCACCTATGATCTATATCATGAAGCTTTCTTAATCATAATATGTGATTTTTTCAGATGTGGCTGCTATTACACATTATCACTAAAAATTTGGTGAAAAGTCTCTTACTGTATCCATACAAATTTCACTACTCATCTAAGTCAACACATCATACTCTATTAGTATCATCCTACATTGATATCATACCTCATCAAAGCTTTACATTTAACCCAACCAAAAAGAAATTTTATTGACCGTAAAAAAAAAAATTTTTATAAAACCTAAGGCTTTTCGATACACACACCCAAACACACACGCATACCTACATCGAAAGTTTTCTGATACGGGTTTAATTTCCATTACTTCATATTTCTTAGATATCGAATATCATATCATGATCAGTCTTGTTTACAAAAGTTTTTTAATCCACAACTTACGTTATAGTTGTTGCTGTATGTTTCTTTTTTCAGCTAAAAGAAACTTTCAATTATAACTTCCAATACTGTAAGACATCATATCCTACAGATTCATATCAGTTGTTGTTGTTTTCAGCTAAAGAAATTGGGAATCTTACATAAATCGCTCAGTTTGTTTACTTTACTCAGTTGCTGTGCGAATTTGTTTACATTATTCGAATTTGTTTACTTTACTGGACTGTGCGAATTTGTTTATGCAAGGAATCAAATTAGAAGCATTGCAGCTGAACAGTAAAATCAGGCACGCCTTAGGTAACGTTTCCTCAGCCACCAAGTAGCCCAGCCCAACATACCACAGCTACTCATACTAAAGTAAACAACTGAAACCAAACTCAAGCTGTCAAGTATACAGTCCCGATATAAATTCGCTTAGGGTATTTCACATCATTACTTAATACACATAAGCCGCACACATTCTACCCAAGGCTTGGTACGGGTAACGTAGCCCAATCCACACACCCCAGACAATCCTATTCATAGTATCAGATATTGCCACTAAAGCTCTCAGCCAACTCCAGTACCCAGACACAGGAGGGGGCACCTCAAGGTCAAATTGTAGCCTCCAAGACCAGATAAAACTTAACCAGCAACCTCCACCAATAAAGCTTCGCACACCTTCAGAAATATTTAGAGCTACGATCTCCGAGATGAAAAATAATTGAACTCTAGAAACAAAATCGAAAACCTATGCTATTTCCCTATGCTGGAGAGTGCTAAAAGTGATCTCGTATCCCCAAAGTGATCTCGTACCGCAAAACTCGGGATGAAAAATAGGCAAACTCCAGAAACAAAATCGAAATCCTATGCTATTTCCCTATGCTGGAGAGTGCTAAAAGTGATTTTATCCAAGTGATTTTATCCAAAACACTTTGTTCTTATTTTCACTTTTATGTTTTTTTTCTTTACACCACAATTCTTGTTGTACAATTTTTTTTTCGTTTTATAAATTTCTGATCTTTTAATTTTTTTCTATTTCAACTTCTTTTTCTTTAAAACTCAACCGAGACCGAGATTCAACACCAACTCCTATTAATCACAATCGCCGTGTATCTTCCTTTTTTGTAAAAACACTAATTTTAATCCTATAGCAATTTCTTGCTCGTTACCTAGTAGCCTAGTATTAATGTTTATTTGTTATTTTCATTTCCATATATATTTATTATTATTTTGTTATATAATTTTAATACATTTCTCTCTTACGTCTATTATTTTGTTTATTTTATTTATCTAATGCCATAATAGTCGGCCCTTTTAGTTTCAATTTATATATTTTGTGCCTTTTTCTACTGTTATTATTTTATTTTATTTTCAATGCTTTTTTATTTTTACCTATTTACCTATTTTTTTTTTATGTATATTAAATTCTAATGTCACTTTAATTTTTTACTATTCTATCTATTTGTATTTATTTGTTGCTATTTAATATTTTATTTCCAACTTAAGATAATATCTCTGTATTTTAATTCATTTCGTTTTTTATTTTTTTATTTAGTTTTAATGTGTTTTAGGACTTTCCGCCTGTTCCACATTTTGATGTATTTTACTTTTTAGGTTAACATTTTTCTACGTATACCTTTTGTACATATTTTACCAGGTGTACTTTTGTTATAAAACTGTTTTAACTTAACCAAGTGGTCCATTTTGACAGTATCAGCGGTTCACCCTTAAACTATTTTGATGACCACTGGGGCAAGATACTTTACTGCCACAATAATCATTATGGCCAAAACTGGTAGGCTCGTAAATGATAGGGAGGTTGTGGACAGGATGTGGGAGTTTCTACTTGATACCTTCTTACTGTACTGGTCTAATTTGTGTTGGATATCTTCCAACGAATGTGTGCCAGCATAAATTGATTTATGGATATCGTCTCCCGTTAAAATTTCCATTGGAACTTGGTTATGGTTTTGAGGCTCTGGTAAACGGCCAGACTCAAATTCAATAAGGACTGATTAAATTTTGGAAATTGTTTGGGTTGAATTGTTTTCAGCGGGCGTTTACTTTGACCTTCATATTTGAGCACTTTGTCACTTATTTGCACTTGACACGGTTCCGTTATCTCAAGTATCCCTTGTCCTTCCATGTTCGGGATCCCAAAGTGATCTGGACATGTGATAGTAACACCGTGGGGGTAATAAATGAAAATAGCCACGTATTGGGCTTGCTTAATTTGATCAGCATTTCTATTTGGGGGATTTGCACTCTGGACCTGCATTGGGGCACTTCATTTAAAGGGTTGTATAGTAATTTAATGGCGCATTCGTTGGATGTTGTCGCTTTGATTATAGTCATGTTCAGCCGGCCTACATACGTGTTTTCTTCCAAATTACTTGTTATTTTCTTGAACCTTTTTATGTCCTCGCCTTTTAATAAGAGAAATTCAGTTTTTTCGCTATTGGCTATGTATGAATAACCATTGTTTGGAATTAATGAATAATTTGCTGACTTTGGTACAGGATAGCATTGAATCTGCTGTAACCTCATGTTTGGCAGATTAAAAATTTGGGAGAGTAATTCTCAACACAGATAGACAATTTTGGTCATTTGGGTAATTCATGGCCGTCTTGCAGTATATCTTCAGCAGATTTTTGAGAGACATTAGGAGTGGATGAATATGTTTGGTTCTACTAGCAATTATTATATCCAGGAGGGATTGTTGTCGATATTCAACTTCGATGATTTGGAGTAATAAGCTCGATATAATCTCTTGTCTTAGTTGCCTCCTAGTTAAATCATCGGCCACATGGTGGAGATCGTTTATCTGGTGGGCTATTTTTTGTTGTCTGTCTATTAACATAGCCAGCGGTTTTTGAATCTTTTCCAAGGTAGTTTTTACAACACTGATTTGCTGTTTCTCTTGCTCGGCTAGGGCTTGTGTATTCGATTCACGTTCTTCTAACCTGATGTAAATTTCTATTTCGTTGTTATTGTCCAAATAAATAGTGCATGGCACTGCCTATTCCGTCGAATAGCGATCTAGCCTTGCCTTTTCCTGGTACTAGTTCCTTTATAGTTTCCGTGCGCTTTCGTACGCTATCTATTATAGCGTGTATGTGTAGTTGCTGCATGCTACACAGGTCTTCTGGGTTTGTTATATTTATGCAGAGTTTATGCAGCAAGTGCTCTGCATATTCTGCTAGCTTCATCTGTGTATCTAACTCATCCAAGTCTATCTCGGTGAGGTCATTCCAGGTGTCATGATATACCATGAGATTTCCCAGGTCCTCGAAAAATATACCCGAGCCATTTAGCGGGGTCATTACATAAGGTTTGTCAGCGATTGCTCCAGTTGTGTACCGGATGAAGAGGACAACTATGATGAATTTTAGCGCCATTTCTGTGGACAATTTAGGAGAAGAAAACAATCCTTTAAGCATATTTGTACTTGCTTGTGCCGTTTTAAACTGGGCAGTGGAGTGACTCCACCACAAATGTTTATGGGGAGGTATAGAAATAAGGTTTAATGGACACTGTAGTAGGAATTTCAAGTCAACCTGGTTCAATTTTGTTTGACATGCTTTTACTCGAAATATGGTTTTAAACGATTATTGTGTACCGTTACGGTACGTTTACCAATTTTGATGGCGGTATTCACATCACTTGATATTGCGATTACCTGATAAGGTCCTACCCAGATTTGAGAAAGCTTATGTTTTCTGCTTTCATTCTTGATGAGGACCTTGTCTCCTACATGGAAAGTTAGGGGCGTACTGTCTTATCGTAGTACCCCTTTGAGCGCTGTTTACTTGCCAATAAGTTCTTTCTTGCTGTGGCATATGATTTTTGGAGCTTATATTTCAGTATATGATAATAGCTCTCATAATTGTAAACGGGTTCGGGATCCCGTTTTAAATTTGATGGGACATCCGCTGTGAAGCCGTATAGGCAGTCCATTGGGGTAAGTTTAGTACCCTCGTGTACACTGTTGTTGTACGCGAATGCAGCGGTTCGTAGGTATTGGTCCCATGTTTTGGGATTTTCATCTACGATTGTTCGCAGGTATTCTATCAGGGGTCTATGTGCACGCTCTAGTGCTCCATTAGATTGTGGGTGATATGCTAAATTCTGTAACTTCCTTACCTTTAGAAGCTTACATACTCTTTTGAATAATTCACTCAGGAAATTTGTTCCCTGATCGGTGAGTATTCTCTTAGGTAGGCGATAGCGCGTAACGATTTCGCGCTACTGTGACTGCTTCTGCATTAGGTATTGCATACCAGTCGACAAATTTTGTTAAATTATCTTGGACGGTCAAGATATATATGTTACCTGATGTGGTCTCTTCTAATGGACCTACAATATCGAGGTAAACTTTGTCGAACGACACCTTGATGGCCACCAAATGGAGAATCGTGATAAGCCTTTAAGATTGTTTGGATCTCCGTGGGGCTCGTAATAACTTCGGGTGTCTTACCAGTACTTACATGCGGGTCAAGCGTTGTCGGGTTTAGGGTTTCCGCCTCCGTGAGTTGAATTTCGTTTTGGTCCGCTTTCGTGTGCTCTTCTCTCTCCAAATTGGAGTTATTTATTGTCTCTTGAGCCTTTTGCTTTTGAGCTCGAGTCACGACGAAACAATGAGCGGATTTCTTCTTTTTCTTATTATTTGTAGAATTGTCTTCCTCCACATCTGAGTCCATCGTGGGGTGGACTAGGGATTTTACCGTTAAGATATTGCCTAAACTGTCTTCTTTTAATGCTTGAGGAATGCGACTTAGCGCATCTGCATTAGTGTTGTACTTCTCGGGTTTGTATTCGATATTGCAATCGAATTCAGATAATTTGTGGTGAAATCTCACCAAACGGGAAGTAGGGTCTTTCACATTGACGACACCTTTGAGAGGTTTATAGTCAGTATAGACCGTGAATTTCCTACCTTGAAGGTAGCACCTGAAATTCTTGGTAGCCCAGACAATAGCCAATAACTCTTTCTCTATAGTAGAGTAATTTCTTTCGGCTTTGTTTAATGTGCGGCTTGCATAGGCAATGGGCTGGTCCTTTCCGACTTCTCCTTGAGAAAGAACAGCTCCTAGAGCCTCGTTACTTGCATCCGTAGTAAGATTAAAAGATTTTGTAAAATCGGGGTAAATCAAAAGAGGTGGAGAAATTAAAGCATTTTTTATGCTTTGAAATGCTTCATGGCATTTCTCTGTCCAAGTGAATTTTACATCCTTTCGGAGTAAATTTCTGATTGGACGTACAATTTTGGAGAAGTATGGAATGAATTTCCTGTAGTAATTGGCAAGTCCTAAAAATGACTGAACTGTCCTTACTGTTTTTGGAACAGGAAATGTTTGGACCCAGGCCGTCTTACTTGGGTCTGGTAGGGCTCCTTCGCTAGAACATTTGTGTTCTAGGTGAACAACTTATCTTCGTAGAAACTGGCACTTCTCTGGGTGCAGTTTCAAGTTGTTCTCTCTCATCTTGTCGAAGACTTTCCGCAACTTTTCGTTGTGGTCATTGAAATTTTTTCCATAGATGACAATGTCATCTAGGTAAACGAAACATTCGAGGCGTTGTAAGCCTGTTAAGACGAAATTCATTAGGCGTTGAAATGTGGCGGGGGCTCTTTTGAGCCCGAATGGCATACGCTTGAATTCGTAGTGCCCATAGCTTGTGCCGAAAGCAGTTTTATGTCGATCTTTTTGGTCGACAAGAACTTGGTGATAGCCGTTGGCCAAGTCGAATGTGGTGAAATACCTTGCGTGAACTAATTGGTCGAGAATATCTTCGATTCGGGGAAGCGGGAATGCGTCTCCAAATGTCTTTTCGAGAGCTGAAATTTCGTACATGATGTTTTTACTACATTAGCAAATAAAATGTCAAGAATGGACTAAATCGGGCAACTCCTTCTTGGTGTTGCCATATAAAAATTTCTGTTTTTTACGTATACTTTGAAAACGATCAGTCCAAGATATTTTTATTGTACTAAGAACTTCTGCAGAATACGCAATCCTATAAAATTGGTTATTACCATTTTTTCTGTGCGATAAACTGTTCTAGAAATATATGCGAAAAACAACTTCAAAATCAATACTTGAATAGATCGGTGACCATACGAAATTTAATACGGGCCTCCATCTAGAGTATTATAAGAATTGGTCTTAGACCAATTCTATATTTTTTACTTCTTATTAATAACTTTTTTAATATTTAGATCTAAAACAGGACTTTTCTTTACTTCCGTTCTCTATGAGCGCTGATCCTGAACTTCCCCGATTCTTGGTCAGTAATTATCGTTTACTTTTTCAAGACACACTAGCGTCAGCAAAAATATCCCACTTATTGTATATATGTGACCAATAAGAAAGTTCTTGCTAACAATGGTATAGCAAGAACTGACAAAAGTATTCACACTGTCTTGACAAATCAGGAAAATAACCAATCAGAAAATTTTTCCTGATAATGCCATAGCAAGAGGCAAAAAAGTTCATGTGAATGTTTGGATTTTCAAGTTAGCATTTTGCTATGTATAGGCACATCAATTTTGTGCTATATATACACGTGTTGCGTAAATTATGTTACTTGATATAGTAAGTATTCAATGAAAGGAATGACTTTTTTCAATTGTTAAGTGTTTTTAGGATTTTCTAAAAGGTAATTTATGAAGGCTAGCAATATGAGCTTTTATTAAGTGGATCATTTGGGGTAGGTATATTTGAGCATGGTTATGAAAGAAGTTTTTCGAAGTTTTTTTTTTTTTTTTATTTTATGGTCGTTTTGAGAATTTTTGTTCAACCTTTTTGCAAAATATAGGTAGATATTATGATAAAATTACCTATACTTACATAATTATGAATTCAGAAAAAAAAATATAGTGATAAGCATAGAACAGGTTCTTGTTTTATTTTATATGTATAATTAAGTACAATAATAAAAAAAAATTATATGGAAATTAATTATAAATTCAAAAAATTATGCTATCAAGCTAAAACTGATACTTGTTTTATTTTATAGATATATGTAAATACAATTTTAAAATTACGAATTACATATTATAACTTATATATAGTGTTTCATTCCTGCTGAATGCTTAGGGGAGAAATAACAAAATTAAGTTTTAATATGATATTGGTACAGGCGCGTATCCAGACCTGCACTCTAAGGGGGGTCACAACTAAAATGCTCGAGGGTGGTGAAATAGTCGGAAGAAGTAGCTTTTAAATTTTTTTTTTAATGGTATTTACGTTATATCACAAAATCTAATTTTCGGTTTGATTTGGAAACCCAATCGATAATATTATTCACAGCAATCTCAGGGTGGACATTAAGGACTCATAACCAGATACTCCTTCTCGTGCGGAGATTGTACAAATAGATGTTGACGCAAGCGATTCTATCACGGGTGTAGTAATTGACTGAGAGTAAGATCTTGAACCTTGCGACGCATTCAAAGCAATGGGAGTAGAGTGCATCTTGCTTTTTTCTGAAAAAAGTTGTCAATGGTTTTATCAGTCTTCAGCTTTACACTTTCGCTACTATTTTTACCTCCATCGCTAATTAATGTAGCAAGTTTATCCTTCTCATACAAATTAAAAGTAAACGTGAAGTTAAATTACACTAATTGAATTAATACGAAAGTACAAGCAAAGCAACGCCAACTACCGCAGAAGAAAGCGACTGGATTTTATTTTTACAGTCCTGCCGTAAAAATTCGGAAGAAAAATTGTAGAATCAATTTTCACAGCACTCGAATCAATCCAAGTGATGGTTTTCAGCCACAAATAATGTATAAAAATTCGAAAGAAAAATTTTCAAGTAAATATCTAAGAACAAAATGTATGATTGCCGACGCTTATAAATATCTTTAGCGACCAAGACCAGCCAAGGCACCTGAATCAATATAACTCTTTGGAACCATGATCGGCCACTAGTAGTACATAAAATCTCCAAAGAAAAAATGTCAAATGTTTCTAAGAAAACTGATTGCAGGTGCCCTTGTCCGAAAGAGTGAACCATCAGAATCAATCCACCAATTCGTTTGGACCGTCGTCGTCGGGTATTTAAAATTCTTAAGAACAATTTGCAAGTATATTTAATGCTTCCCTACGAACGTAAAAATTTTTAACAAGTCAGGCTTGAATCAGTGTCGCTACGAAAAAGCAGGAACTATGGTTCTACTGGAAGAACCCTAAATCAAAAAATTCGTTAAGTCAGTTTGTATGTGTCTGTTGCGAGCTCCTCACCAACTTGTACTATCACCGATTTTATGTCAGAAAATCGAATAGGTAAAAAAAAAAATTTATGATCGCTGACCAATTTCTTAGAAACAATAACACTTTTAAATGTCGAGATCGTGTGCTTTGCATCTATTGGAGTAATCGGAGCAACAAAAATATAAAAGCAATATAATAACTGGGCTGCTAAGCATTGCGTGCGTTTTTCTAAACAAACAAACACTAAGATAAATATGTATTCCAAAATTATTTACCATCCTATCATAGGTATGTTTCGTTCGACACTATATAAAACAGAAGAAAATTCTAAAAACATCGTGCACGTTTCTAACACGAAGAGCTATGAGTGAATGACTATTATACCCACTCCAGACTCCACTCCAGACCAACCCAGCGCTAGCTGTTGCCGCAGATTGGAAAAGTGCGTTACAGCACAAGCATTAATCGCCAGCTACACATTGTATCCGTAGCATACGAAAATCGTCCTGTTAAACATTTGTAGCACACTCTACGTCCAGTGCCACATTCAATTCACCGCGAAGGTGAGGTAGCGCTTTGGGAGAGGTCATGACCCCCGTGACCCTCCCCCTGTATACGCGCCTGTATTGGTAGGTGTGAGCGATAAGATAGTGAATTGCGTAACTTTAGTGCACAGGATCATCGTAACCTAGTTAGTTGAATTGGGGGCTCTCGTGTAGGCTCCTCCGAATTACTGTCATTGCTGCCTACATTTGATTTATTTTTACCGCGGCATACTATCCATTTAGGATACGTTATATATAGTATGATTATCAGGATTATCAGAAACACAAAATAACTTAGAGAGTAGGTATTGATGCACCTTGTGCGGATCTATGGGTTCTATATTTCTTTTTCTTGTTCCTTTAAGGCGTTTATCTGCTGAGATAGTTTCTTAAAGTCATTTGGAGTTGAATATTTGACTTAGTCAACTTTACTAAGTGGTCTTGGCTTGCGGTATTTTGTATTATTAAAAATATTCTCACTACTTAGTGTAGGTACAAAAGAATTTCTTAGTTCTGTCATATTCATATTAAAGGCCCTTGTGGTTAGGTATTTTGTTCTTAAATAACAATTATTCTTTATTTCCAATATTTCAGTTCCCATCAGAATATGAGGGGTAATAGGTTGCTTGCAGATAATATTTACTGTCATATTGATCCTTGTTGAATACAACCATTTACATATTAGTTTGGGATAATTGCACCCAAAAGCTAGTTTGATTTGAAGCACGAAAGTCGCATGATTGTAATTTTGAATATTATCTTTTAAGTGAATTACTTTCGCACATTGCATTGTCTTCATTTTCACTGAATATGGGATGATTAAGCTGACATAGATACCGTCAGTCTTACAGTTGCTTAGCTCATGTGTATTCATGTTATAGAAGTGTTCGCGATCATAATCGACTACGAGATATTCGGTACTAGGCTGTATGAAGGTGAAATTATTATTCTGAATTGAGGGCAATGAATGAGCTTTGAAGAGCTGGTAATCTTCTTTATAAGGGAGAGGAATTTTAAATTTGAATATTATTTCATCATTGAAGACGATGGTATTCATTTCTTCCATGCGATATATAGACAATGGATTAGTCTCCTTTAAAGTTTTGGGAAATCTAAGTTCACTTGGAATTTTCCTTTGTAGAGTGATAAGAAGAGATTCTATTTGATTCGGAGTGATAATAGATGGGTGTGGTCTCCCTTGTCTAACGTCTAACACAATATCTTCTAGTGTGTTAACTATTCACTGGTATCTCATTATCATTAGTGTGTTAAGAGTAGATAGGGCTTCTAACTCTGTAACTACGCGGTTGGCATATATTACATTATAGAGTTCGTCCATAAATCCTATTAGTGCTCGGTACTTGTTATTCAAGGTGACAAATTGCATTTGAATATTACTGGTTTTTTATTAAGAACTTGAGGTACTTTTCGTTGTTTCTTAGTTTATCTATTTCCTTGTCGTAATATTCCACGCCTTCTTCGTTCAGAATACCGAAAAGCGGTTTACTAACCATCCCCATAATACCGAGTAATGACCTTTTTGTTCTTAATGCTGGGTCCGGAAGAATGAGATTCTGTTCAATGTCGTTTATTAAATGGTTCATTTCTAATATGGTGTGGTTGCACACTTGCGAAAATGCTGGTTCATTATGTAGCAGACCGCATAATTCATTAATTTCTGTCGTACATTTCTTTATATAGGTTACTCCTAATTTAATACCTGTTAAATCGTAATGAACTACGATTTTCCATTCACTTGAATAAAATTGCACGTTCCCTAAATTTTCAAAATATATTCCCGCGTTATGTATTGGTGTTATTTTGATTACGTCAGGTTGTAGTGCGGTTAAAGTTGCGAGTAGGATCAGTGTCCAGATCATATCTGAAAGAATGTGTTTTTTTTTAACTCTTAAAGCCTAATATCGAGTTCAAGTAAAATGTGACATACCTATCCATACAAATTTTAGCACTGGTAAAATCGCAAGCAAAACTTTTGCTGGTGATTTTACTAGTACGGAGTTCACTGGTAAAAAGTGAGTATTTCTCTATTTTAAGATAGATGGCACTTGCATGTCTCCACTATTATACCCTAGATGAAATCATAGGGGTATACTAAGTTTGTCATTCCGTTTGTAACACCTCGAAATAATGATGGTAGAGCAAAATGGATTGGACACCCATTCATAATATTAAAAGTTATTTCGATTTTTGCATGTCCGTCCGTCCGTCCGTCCGTCTGTCCGTCCGTCCGTCTGTCCGTCCATCCGTCTGTCCGTCCGTCCGTCCGTCTGTGCGCACGATAACTCGAGAAGCTGAAATTTTGTACACGGACTTAAAAAAAAAAAGTAAAGGTAAGTTCCGCTATATATTTGGACACTGCTTGAGAACGCATCGACGTAAAGAGCTGAAATTTCGTACATGATGTTTCTACTACATTAGCAATTAAAATGTCAAAAATGGACTAAATCGGGCAACTCCTTCTTTGTGGTGCCATATAAAAATTTCGGTTTTTTACGTATACTTTGAAAACGATCAGTCCAAGACATTTTTATTGTACTAAAAACTTCTGCAGAATACGAAATCCTATAAAATTGGTTATAACCATTTTTTCTGTGCGACAAACTGTTCTAGAAATATATGCGAAAAACAACTTCAAAATCAATACTTGAATAGATCGGTGACCATACGAAAATTAATACGGGCATTCATCTAGGGTATCATAAGAATTGGTCTTATACCAATTCTAGCTTTTTACTTGTTTTACTGAACATTTTAATGCGCGTAGCATTAAAATGCTGGTAAAATTATGACATTTCCTGTTTCTATGACAATTTTCAGATTGTTTTTTTTTTGAACTTATTGAAGAATTTAATTTCAATTGAAAATTTTCAGACTTTTTTGTTAATTTGTTGAAAGATTTAAGTTCTTCTAACAATTTTCAGATTATTTAAGTCAATATTTAATTGTAATTTGTAGACACATTTATCTAAACTTTATAAACAATTTGAAGATTTTCAGCGATAAAATTTTTAGACAGCTGTCACTTTGTTTACTCCAAACTTAAATTAATCAACGCCAAAATTTTAGCAGCGATTTTAATGTGAAAAATTTGGAGACTGCGTTAAATTTTACTTTG
The DNA here is from genome assembly GCA_963924295.1 of Dioctria rufipes. NCBI lineage: Eukaryota > Metazoa > Arthropoda > Insecta > Diptera > Asilidae > Dioctria > Dioctria rufipes. The sequence goes on from OZ002740.1 coordinate 108,643,013, forward strand.
CCCGAACTTGATACTAGGCTTAACATACTAAGAGAGTTGATTTTGGTAAGAAGTCAGAATAGAAGCGATAAAAGAACTTAAGCGTAATTAAAAGTAAATTATTTTTTCATTAGTTATTTGGCGATGTAATTATTCTACGTACTTCTTTAAGTTACTGTTGTGGAAAATTTTGGTCTTATTTCCAATTTTAATCTTGGTGGTTTCTTTAGATATTAGTTCTACTACTTTAATAATATTTTATCGCCTAGATTGAAATACCTTTCCCGTTTATTTTCATCGTAATGTAACTTAGATTTTTCTTTATGTTTTATTAAATTATCTCTTGCCAATTTGTATCCATGTTGTAAACGTGCCTTAAGCTCATTTGCATATTATCAAAGCAGTAAATTTTCTGTGGAGATTGTTTTAGGGAGGTTGGTAGTTTTGGTGGATAACCGTAAAGTAGTTCGAACGGGCAGTAGTTTGTGCTGCTATGAGGGGTGGTGTTATATCTTTTTTGACATAATGCCGTAAGTATACCGCCAAAGTGCGGTGGTTCCTTTCCAATGCTCCATTAGTTTGCGGGTGATATGGAGTTGTCTGTAAGTTTTTATCTTTAAAAGTTAGCAAACCTCTGTGAACATAACCCTAAGGAAGTTAGTGCCTTAATCGGTGAGTAATGAGTCAGGAATTTCTACACACTATATTCTTATAGAATTTCTTAGCCACAGTATGGTCCTCTGCATTTTGAATGGGGATTGCTTCCGAAAATTTGGTTAAGTTATCCTGGAAGGTAAGAAGTTATTTATTCCCTCCATAACTAACAGGAAGTGGTCCCACTATGTCCAGTGCCACTTTCTCAAATGTTTGTGAACTTTTTGTTATAATTTTCATAGGTATATTATTTAATTTACCTAGTTTGCTTTTTGACAAGACTCACAGCTACGGATATAAGTTTTTATGTCTTTAAGCATACCAGTCCAATTATATTTCATTTTGATATGATTGAGCGTTCTCGTAAAGCCTTGATGTCCACCCAAGGGGAACGTACGATATTCTTTAATTATTTGCTGAATATCATCAGGTTTATCTAAATATATTTTTGTATTATTGTAAAAAAATATTTTTATTCCCGGTTTTAAATTGGGTTTTTTCACAATATTTCTTAGATCGATTAATATATTCTGATTTCGTATCACAGAGATATGAAAATCGGTAATTTGATTTCTTTCGCCTATATTCAAAATTCGCTCTATAGAAGTTTTCATATACTCTCGATCTAGTTTTGTTTTTATAGGAATGGGTACCTTAATTATATAATAATATTCATCGTTAAACTTAAATGATTTTTCTTTATCTCTTCTAATATTATCAAGGTTAGGTAGAATTTGTCTAAGCTATATTTCCTCCTGTGTTTCCGTCAGGGGTAGTAGTCTTGCTTTTCTATTACATTTATTACGTTTGGTTCCAATAGGGCATTTTTTCTATTTGAACAACCTATATCTTCCAAATTTCGTACTTCAGTTTTCTTTTTTTTTTGGTTCCGGGTAAGAATTAGTACTCTATTAGTGTCATTACCCATATCTGTGAGTTTAATCCGACTCAATGCATCTGGGTTAGCGTTACAGTACCGGGTTTATACTTTATTGCATTTGTATATTCCTCCAATAGTATTCGTCATCTCATCAACCTTGAGTATGGTTCCTTCATATTAATGAGCCATTGTACTGGTTTATGATTCGTTAAAATTATGAATTTTTTCCATAAATATAAGGTCGGAACTGTGTAACCGCATACACTATTGTTAACAACTCTTTCTCTGCAGTAGAATACCTTATTTCAGCCGGATTGAGTGTTCGGCTAGCATAGAAAATTGGGTGATCATTACCTATCTTGTCTTGCGACAGCACAGCTCCCGGCGCCCAGTCACTAGCATCGGTCGTAACGATAAACTCCCTACTGAAATCTGGATAAGCTAAAACTGGAACTTGAGTAAGCTTTTTTTCAAGAGTACAAATGCTTCTTTACAAAAGGCATCCCATGTAAAAGATTCGGCTTTCTTAAGAAGTTTGGTCAAGGGCTTTGCAATTTTCGCAAAGTCAGGTATAAAGCGCCTATAATAACCCACGAATCCACGAAATGACTTTATATCTTTTTCTTTGTTCGGCTTTGGATACGATTTCACAGCATTCATTTTAGTTGGGTCTGGCTTAACTCCTATCTTAGAAATTAAATTACCCAAATATGCGAGTTCTCTCGCAACAAAATGGCACTTGCCAGGTTGGAGTTTAACTCGAGTTTCTCTCAGTCTATCCATAATTCTAACCCATTTCCTATTATGATCCTTTAAATCATATCCGTGTACAAAACATTATATCCCTTGTATAACAATAAGAACATTATTCATCAGCCTCTGGAATGTTGCGGGAGCGTTTCTCAAACCGAATGGCATTCGTTTGTACTCGTAGTGACCAAAGGGTGTACTGAAAGCAGTCTTCTTTCTGTCATGCTCATCTACGAGGATTTGGTGGAATCCTCTCGCCAAATCTAGAGTGCTAAAGTATCTTGTCTTTCTTAGTTGATCCAGTATTTCGGTTATATTTGGTAGTGGATATGCGTCCCCGACTGTAATGTCGTTAAGTCTACGAAAATCCACTACAACTCTCCACTGCTTACTGCCTTGGATATCTGCCTTTTTGGGTACGAGGATCAGCGGGGAATTCCATGGACTCTTGCTACGTAGTACGACATCTGCTTCGTGCATCTCCTTAACTTGCCGGTGAATTTCATTTTTTTGAGGTTCTGGCAATCTGCATGGTTTTATATACACGGGCGCTTTATCCATCTGGGTTTGGATTTTATGGGTTCCAGCATTCGTATATGTTAAAATATCACCCTCTAAATAAAAAAGGTCATTATAATCGCCACAAATTTCAATTATTGAAGATTTTTCTTCAGTATTACAATGATCAAGTTTTAGAGTAGAATGCAGTGCCTTAAGTCGACAGTTTACAGAGTCATCTTCCGTATGGTAATTTAGTACTTGATATTTATCGAGTTCTTCGTATTCGAGATTTATTTTGCGTGTATGTTTCCACGTCATTTTCGTTACGATTCAAAAGGAAAATTTTGTAACTCTTTATCTTAGAGTTTTGCTATAATTGATGCAAGGTGTACTCCTGGTAATATTTCATTTTTCCTAATAACTATCTCTCTTTTATGGTTACAAGCCATTTCTAATATTATTTTGCACCGGGGTGCTATTATGAATTTATCATAAACATCCGAAACTACATTATTTGCTTGGTTTAAGTAACTTTTGTTAACGAGCCTCGGAAGTGTGTGTGGATAATGGTATTGAAGATTTATTATCTTCCCGTGCCACTGTCAAGCTTTCCATTACTATCACCTCAGGATCAGTCAATCTTATTCCAAGATAAGCTTTGTTGTAATCTATATTACAACGATATTTTTTCAAAAAATCATTGCCGGTTAGGCCGTCATATTTAAGATTAGCTTCTTGTTCTAACAACAAAAATGGGTGTTCGATAGTGAAATGAAATTTGTCATTTGAAAACTTTACCTGACCATTAATAGATCCCAATACAGGGATTGACTTTCCAGTTATCGTTACAATATTACAGCTTTCTGTGTTTTGTATTTTTGTTTTGTGATTTCAGACTTTAAGTTCATTTTAATTAAACTAACTTCCACTCTCATATCTATAAACAGTCTCACGTATCCTGTTTTGGATGGCTTAAAAGCTACGTTGGCGACAAGGCCAGCCTTGGTTTCTTCTGGGTATGCTTCAATAATAGTATTATTTAATTTGTTTAGTGTTGATGGATGTCGGCTTTGACCTTGATTCGAGCAGGTGTGCTGATTGGTTCCTCTCGAATCTTTCCATTTCCCACTTCTGTAGGATTTTTAGTTTCCTGCCTCACGGCATACTGGGTGAATTTCGGTCTTCTATCGCCTTGTGGCATATTTATTCGATTAAGACATTATGTCAGGTAAGTCAGTTTCACCATGTGTCTTGACTAATAACCTTAAACTTTGACTTCGCAATCCATCTTCAAAAATTTGAATTTCTAATTTTGTATTCTCGCTCAAAAGATAAGTTTTCGCGTCTGAGTTTGTTACCTCGGTGTATTTGCTAGAACTAAGGGCACTGGCTAACTGTAACCGTCTATCTCCGAATTTTTTAGCAGTTTCTTTATAAGTCTGTTTTAACTTCATCAGTTAGTTTTGGCCACAGCCCTTGATTTGTCTTGCTTGAAACGAGTCTTGAGTGTTTCTACTAATGCCTGCCAAGTACTATGGGTTTCATATTCAGTCAATTCAAAAGCAGGCCCCTGGAGCTTTATTTTAATTACTTTCAAGAAGAGTTTTTTTTATGCTTCGGTCTTAGCGGACGAGAAAACTATCTTCCTACAAGCAACAAACTTATTTAATCAGGATTTCCATCAAAATCGGGCACTAAATTGTTTATGTTGCTTAGACTGACTGGTGTCGGATCGTCAGCGGGCATATTGACGTGAAAGGGGAGTTTTCGGAAACCAAAAACTATTGCGGCTCTATCTCGGGCTCTACTCCGAATTTGTATAACACTCTTTGAGAACACGGTGTTACGCCATTCTAATCTAACCGTCACGTAGGAAATGTATTTAAAAAACAAAAATTCTTTTTTATGATCGATTCCAACCAAAATCGGGCCTCGAGATTTCAGGCTAGATCTATTTGAACCGATAATTTATGAGAAGAGGATGATTTCGAGGATAAAGCGATAAGTCCAATAATTGAGAATGAGGATGACGACAACGATTGCAATGAATGGGCAATGCAGCTCGCCCAAAGTACTTTTAAAGAACGTAAATCGAAATAGGGCATAAGAAATTTTTTTTTTTATTATTCAGATTTTATAATTCCTGAATCGTTACCAACTAGAAGGGAAGACTATCAGAGTATCAGTGCTATCGTTGTCAAAACTATTAATCCTGGATAAGAATGAAAATCGAACAAGAAGCCTGTGATGAAGGATTGAAATAAAGTTAATTCTCCAACTTCCAAATAATTTATTATTTGTCTTCCCGCCACTTATTTTTATTTTGGCTACTTGTCGGTTATTTGTAGAAAACCTATTTTCATATGTCAAGGATGCTGGTTACAAATCACCATACGTATAAGTCCAGTGGTAAGTTAAGAATATATTATTGAAATTTTTCTCAATGCTATTTCGGTGTTATCAAGTTAAAGGATTACCCTTATTTGCGAATATTTAGATACTGAACAATACGAAAGATTGTTTTGAATTTCGTTGCCAAATTCCCTCACTCATAAATTCACACATACAAAAAATTCCGCTATATTGCCCAAAATAATGGCGAATTATAATAATATTAAAAAATACAAGAACAAAGGATTGTTAAGTTAAAATTGGAAATACTTTCGGTAATATTCAAATTCAATTTTATTTTTTTACATAATTTTCGTCCTTAAAGTGTTTAGAGCACGCGGGTAGGACTTTTTCATATCTAAAGTATTTTAGAATTCACAGCCTGTTGAAAGCGCAACTGTCCGTCGGCTAGAAAATGAATATTTTCGTTTTCTCCGTTAAACTTGAGAAGTGTGAAAAAGTGCGAATCGCCAGAGACGATAAAGGGTATCAGTTGTTGGTGTAGAGGGTTATTTTTTCTTTTTAGTCAAGGTACATGGGTCTATTACCTCTCGACGTCGAGACAAATTAAGATTTTTTCTTAGTAGGGTAGGTTTTGAGGGATGTAAGGGTTTTTTTTTTTAACGAGATTGGAGATAAGGAGAGAAATGTATGTGATATCAGAAATATGGAAATATGGGAAATTTTTACCGCCCAAAAACGGCTATTTTACACGTGGGTCATATACACCCCAGTTCCTGTATTTTGCATGTATTTATTCCGTTCTTTCTTTCACATCCATGGGTACTTTGTCGTGAAAATTTTTCTCGTGAGAAGTGAATTTCCAGGACTTACCAGTTCTTCACAATGATGAGTTGAAAATATGCCCATTTTTGTCTAAAAAACGGCCACTTTTAACCTTAAAAAGAACTTCTTTTACAGTTATCTCCGAAACCATTTCTCGGACTCAAAAACTAATTACATATCTAATTAGGGGACAAAATGTAAATCTGACTTCATCCTACACACAAGCTTTATAGCATCTCTTCTGTACTGTAAGACGACCAAATTGATCATTTTCGCCTGATTTTAAATTTTTAGCGAGTATGTACCTTGAGACACCTAACATATATCCATATTTCTCTGTAAGCACTGGATGGATTTCCATAATTAGTTTTGTAAATATAGCCAGGATATGCGATATGCGGATAATTTGAAAATTCTTAGGTATCTAGGTACCTTCGCGAAACACAACAAAAGCTGACAATACTGTCAGTTGAAAATTTTTCCTCTTACTTTTCCACTTGCAAAGTACCGGAGAATTATTAAGTGGAATAGAGAATTCGGGAATTCTCAAAACAAATTCATATATACTACGTGTTCTCAGTTGTGCGACGATTGTAAACAGTAACAGTGTCTCAAAAATGCCGAACACTCTGAATTCACAGGGTGGTGTCCAGCCAAATCGGCCATGCAAGACGAAACTAACTTACGATGCAGAGAAAATGGAGAACAAGAATGCTTTTGCTAGCACTTCAGCCGCGACAATGAAGGAAGCGAATTATGATGACTTCGAAGTCGACGTTGGCCATAATAACGTTATTATCGATTTTCTAACTGTGTTCAACTTCTTGTCTCTGTATTTGAAGTGTAGAGAATGTGACGGGAATGTAAAATTTACCCGAATGTATGAACGTGGACTTGGTTTTAAATTACTTCTCACGTGCAAGTGCAAGCAGCAACGCCATGTCTGTTCTTCTTTAGTGAATACTGCCTACGAAACAAATCGTTGATTCGTGTTTGTGATGCGGATTTTAGGAACTGGGCTACGTTCAATGAACCTTTTCTGTTCGTTGATGAAATTATCTACCGGCTTTGGACATAGCACGTATTACACAGCAACCTACATCAGGCAGCGAAGAGCACATTCGAAATCATTCAACGAAAGGCAGTTCACGAAGAGAAGCAGAAAAACATGGAGGCAGGAAATGAAGAAACGCATTTGAGTGTATCTGGTGATGGATCCTGGAAGAAACGAGGTTTTTCTTCGTTTCCGGTACCGCAACGTTGATTGGGAAATACACGCACAAAATTGTTAATTTGGTGGTCAAATCTTCATTCTGTCAAGGCTGCAGCAATATGGTCCACTGCAAAAGAAACCCCGGAATATAACACTTGGTACGAGACTCACAAAGAAATTTGCAGCATAAATCATTCCGGTAGTGCTGGTAAGATGGAAGTTGATGGTACGATAGGAATGTTCTCTCGCTCTCTCGCTGCTGAGCGTAAAATATGCTACGTACATTGGCGATGGAGATACTAAAACCTTCCGTGCTCTGATTGATATTGATCCATATAGTGACCTCACTGTACAGAAGAAAGAATATAAAGGTCATGTGCGAAAGCGGATGGGCACTCGACTGCGCGATGTCAAAAAAAAGAGGGGTCGGAGGCAAGTTGACTGAAAATTGATAAAAGACCTCACATTATATTATGGACTAGCTATCAGAAGGCAATCTAACTCGGTAGACGAAATGGAAAAGGTTGTGTGGGCAACTTTCCACCATAAAATTTCGACGGATGACAAACCTCAACATGAAAACTGCCCGACAGGAGGAAACAGTTGGTGCAAGTGGCGCGTCGCAGAAGCTGCAGGTCCACTCACTGACTACGACGACGAGCCTGCACTTCATGAAATAGTTCAAGAAACCATTCGACCAGTGTACGTGGCTCTTTCCAGTGAAGATTTATTGCAAAGATGCACCGGTGGAAAAACACAAAATGACAATGAGTGCTTCAACATGTGCGTATGGAAACTGGTTCCCAAACTCCTTCATTGCGATGCGAAGACGATCAAAGTAGCTGCATATATAGCTGCCGGGATCTTCAATGAAGGCTACTCATCCATTTTGAAAACAATGAGTACCCTAGTGATCATCCTCGGGGCGAACAGCAGGAACTGCGCGGATCTGACTGACAGGAAGCGCGTGACGGCGGCAGAGGGAAACATGCCCGACTATGCTAAAAAAAGCCAGGATGGAGAAAATTAACCTTCAGATTCAGCACAATCAATTCTTAGAGAAAGAGGAAGGGCCTCTGTATGGTGCTGGAATAGCTGATTAATTAAATATAAGTTCTCAGAAATTTTTATAATGTCAAGGGGGTCACCCCGTGTGACAGCCGGTTTTTTTAGCTTCCTTTGGTATTTTTTTTCCCGAAAAATAAAAATGTAGAAGTTTGAACTTTATACTACATATTTATTGACATTTCAACAGTAAGTCAGAATAATTTCAGATCCAAATCTTTATCACAATGTGTGTTACACTACTACAAAAGCACGCATGTCGAAAAAGTTTGTCGACCATGATTCCGGCTGATTGGCTTATTTGAAATCGAAAAACCACGCCATTTCAATCTATAAAGCTGTAGCTATCGAATGAACTAGAATCATTCGAAAATATTGAAAATTTAATACATGAAATTTTTTTGAAAATTAATTTTCAAAGTTCGTGATTTTTTCGATTATTTTGTTACAAAAAAAAAAAAAAAAAAAACTGGAGTTTTTGCGTTATTTCAGTTTACACTATGACTATACCTTTTCCGAATCTACCATTAAAATCTCAAAGCAATCGGTCAAACCGTTTTTGAGATATCGTGGATACCAGTTAGAAAAACGCAGTTTTGAGAAAAACGCGTTTGCCGTTCAATTACGATCTGGGTGGAACTAACGTTTTATATTAGAAATAGGAAATGAGTTTAGAGATATAATGGCCTCTCTATTGTGCATTTATACCTGAGTTTGTAATAAAAGGGCTCATGTAAGAACCTGAAGCGCAAGAGAAGTGATCCGATGCTGGAACGCGATTTCCATTGTTAAACGCTGTAATTTCCGAAAGACTTCGAATATCGGAAAATCGCTTTACCCACATATTCTGCACTATATTTGGATGTAATTTATAAAAAAAAAAACAAATTGTTTTTTTTTAATCACTCACACTTAAACTTTAAATGCGTTTTTCTGGGAACAACATTTTTCAGCGCGCGGGGCGCTCTACAGCTTCAAAGGATGAACCAATTCACATGAATCTCTGCGTAATGGAAAGGAAATTCAATTTGCGGGGCCATATGGAAACGATTTTTGTCAAAAATTAATTTAGAAATATTTTTTGTCCGTTGAAGCAAAAAACAAAACTGTGCAAAAAAATTGTTTTTTTTTTCCAAACGGCTGGTATTTCGTTATTCAGAAGTTTGTTTGGGAACGAAAACCAGTAAGACCCCCTAAATTTTATGTAGTTTAATAATTGTCAACGCTATTTGTTTCAGATGAACATGCAGAGCTGTGGAGCGCCCCGCGCAAACCAAAACACGCCGTACACGGGTTTGTTTGATGAGAGCTGGAGCCGCCATTTTGAATTTTTTTTTTTTTTTTTATAAATAAAACTGGAATTTACTCTCCATTGATAGAAGAATAAAATACGTAAAAACCTATTTCCAAAAGTATTCATTTTATGTAAAAAAAGAATGTTCAAGGTCCATGCATTTTTCATGCCTCTCGACGGTAACCTCCCCTTAAGGCGCGAAAGAATTGAAGGTTGCTTATAATGAGTTTATTATGCACACGTTTCTATCACGGTTAAAAATTTTTGTATAAAAATAATAAAAAACGAGTATGTATTTCAGTCCATAAAATCTTCAGAATTAAAATAATTTATTTATTTCCCATATATACATAGATATTATTCTAATGCTTTATAAAATCTATAAAAGACTTTTATAAAATAATTGATAAAGTCCAGTGTTAAAGTGATAATAATATTGTATTACTCTTTGATATACGAAGTATATCCTTTTTATACCTAATTTTATTATAGTTATTAATACAAAATTCGTATAAAGTACATATCATATTGTATCAGCATTGTGCATACAATTATTGTATCACGATAGTCGTCGGGATATTATCAATACTCCACACACTGAATTAATACTGTATAATTGGTATTTTTCTTGTTAACATTTGTATTAATATTTAAATAATAATACCTACATTTATTCTATCATGAAATAATAACATTTTCAAAAAGAAAACAAGTCTGCTTTTCTGAAAATAATAATTTATTTCAATTAATAATGTTGTTACGGTTTACAAATAATATACAGTTTATTCGTTTTATTGGAAAAAGCGTAGCTATAAGTTTTTACTTCAAGCTTAAATCTAGAAAACTCAACTAAACATTCTTCGTTCGTGTTTTCAGTGATTTCGAAAGAATTATGAAATTCATTAAAAGAAACAGTAGTAAAGTTTTGACACAAAAATGCAAAATTGTTCCTATGTTGTAAAATATGAATTATTTTTAAAAATTGTGGAGAATATCCAGACGAAAAAGCAAAATTGTCGAGAGAAAAGAGAAGTTCTTTTCAGAAATGCGAAGAAAAATTTTCTATCCAAGAAACTGGTAACACCATATCGTTTTCATGGTAATTGTGAAGGTCTTGCAAAAGAGTTTTATACCTTATGTAAAGAGCAGGGAGTATTGGTTAACTTCTTCCTGTTTAACATCTTTTATTAAATTCAAAATTTTCCCAGGTATTAACAAATTTTTGTTGATGTCTTACAGCCAGAGTTTTTGGTAAGTTAATATAATTCTTGGTAGTATTACTAGAATTTTTAAAGTATTGATGGTAGGATTCATATCTCATTGTAGAGAAATACACAACAGGACCCATTTTTTTAATAATATTAGGGTAGTGAATTAATATGTGATGTTTCGGAATTAATTTAACTTTATATTCATTAGTAAGAAGTGAAAGATGTTGACTTATCAGAGAACTCAATTGATCTATTTCATTACTGCTAATAGATTTTGCAAAAGCTAAATTAAATATTTGTAAAACTGTTGTTATTCCTTTCCATTTAATATCCAGAGAAGAGTCTATTATGTCTGCAAAAATAAAAGCTAAATGACTAACAAGACACAGACATTGTGACGCACTAAAAGAAAATGAATCTTTAGTGACGAGTGAAGTTGGTAGAGTTTTGCGAAATATGAACGCATATTCAAAGTTCGGAATTCTGTCATTGATATTTTGATAGCTTGTATTTTTTTTTCTACCAAAAAGTGAAAAAGAGCCTTTATGACGAAAGGTACTACCCCTTCTAACAAGTCGTGCATTATATCTACAGTTGCATTATCGAAAATATCATAGCTTTGGAGTTCGTTTAATATGCAAAATCGTTTTACTCCTTTTGAAATTTAATGTTTTGAGGAATTTCGCAGTATTGAACTGTCTTCTTTATATGTAAATTGAATACCTTCTTTATGAATTTCGCAGAATCTGCAAAAGTAATTTGCACTAAAGCTTCCAGAGAATCCTAATAATAAATTAGCACCTAAATTTTCGTGCGAAATCCCTACTAATGCACCTTTCAAAACTTTTCCATTTATGATTATTCCCGTACTTTCCAATACTTAAAATCAGATATGAGATTACTAAGAATTTTATTATAATCAGCACCTTCTTTCAAATCATTAGTATTAAATAGGGCCACCAAGTGTATTTGATCTAATTGAGATAAATATTTTGAAGGTAGGTTTCTAATTGAAAAATAAATTGCACCCAATTTATGTAAGGTCTTACGGCTACCTAAAGGATTTGTACGTTCGAAATCGTCATAGAAAAGCTGAATCTGAATACTATTTTCAATTGTAGCAAACAGCTCGTTTTTCCTGTAAGTGCTTCTACAGCAAAACCCATAAAACTTCTCTTTAGAGCAAGTATGATCGTTTTAAAAAAAAAGTGGTTTGAAAGCTACTATTTTCAAAAAGACGTCGGAATATATTAAGTATGAACTCTTTTCTCCATTATAGCTCTTAATTTTACCTATTTTTCGTAATCTGTCAGGATACTCAAATGTAATCATTAAATCTTCCAAAAACATTTTAAATTATCCAATAATTTTGGATAGCGTCACTGCACTGTTTATTTATTATATTCACAGGAAATACTCACTGTAACTATTTTTTGTTATGATCAATCAGTCAGATTTCACCGTTCTAAGTGCACATCACTTCTTATCACACTGACCACTAAATACAAAATGAAAGAATATAAATTCGTAACTACAAAATCTTTCTCAAAGAACTTGGAAATACATCATTCTATACTCCATTTCAACCACTCAACTATATTCTTCTGAATTCTGATAATCACATTGCAATATATTCTAGTGTGATTTTAATACAAAATAAGATTACCGTTAATGGCACCACACTTGATAAATAAAAATTTTTATTTTAGACAAATTTAAGTAGAAACGATACATATTTTTATTATTTTGATCGCAAACTGAATTAAATGCATCAGCATTACTTGGAACTAAAAATCCTATTTAGTTTGTGTTATTTTTCTATTAGAAAATGATAGAGTAAGACGGCAGAATCTTAAAAATTTTACGCATTAATTGCCTCCCGTTTAACTAAACTGAAATTTCCGCCCAAATTATTTTTATGATAAACTTTTTTTATTAAATTGACTACATTTAGAGTATTTAATAACTTGACAAGTATCAAAATCAGTAAAAACATTGTGATAAAATTAAATGTATGAAAATTTTTATTTTTTTTAGAATTTCTAACCGTGATATTATGTATGACTTTCGTCGAAAATAGATAAGTTACGATTAATTACGATTAATTAGTGCAATTACGGTCAGATATAATTAGGAGCCGATAGCTTTGTTTGGCCGACAAAAGTTCAGTTAAATCATAAAAAATATTTCACAAAATTCATTGAAGGGGTGCCTTTTTTGAAAAGATGTCACTTTGGCAATATCAATCATATCAATAATAATAATTATCTATCAGATAAAGTAATATTATAAAATTGGTGTTGCTCGACTGCAACATTTACACAAGTATCAAAAAATGTATTTAAAGGGATTATATGTTTTTTAGAGAAATTAAACACTGTTTTGTCATTAACAATATTAATATATCATATAAAAATTACTGTCACTCAATTGCAACATATGTACATTATATATGAGTATCAAAACAAAGAAAAAGGTAAATCGTACTTGTAAAAAAAATTTTCATCGGGTTTCCAGGCCGACGTCTCCTAGTAGGTGCAATACTTTTTGTTTTTTTAAAGTTGCAATTTCAAAAATAGGGCAAAATTGTAGTTCCCAAAAATGCGGTAAAGTTGTAAGTCGAGTACTATCTGGAATCCAAGTATAGTAAAGTTGTTGTAATGGAGTAAAGTTTAGCTCCAAAATGTAGTATGGGATCGGCACCGCTGCCACCAATAATCCACGTACCGCCATGCTTTCGTTGTATATATGTGTCCAATAAGAAAGTTCTTGCTAACAATGTTATAGCAAGAACTGAAAAAAGTATTCACACTGTCTTGACCAATCAAGAAATTAACCAATAAGAAAATTCTTGCTGATAATACCATAGCAAGAAGCAAAAGATGTCATGTGAATGTTTGGATTTTCAAGTAACCTGATATTTGTTCTATAGATTATGAGTACCTTGCTATTTAAAGGCACATAAATTTTGTGCTTCGTGCTGCGTAAATTATGTTACTTGATATCGTAAGTATTCAATGAAACGACTGACTTTTTTCAAATGTTAAGTGTTTAGGTTTCTCTAAAAGGTAATTTATGAAGGCTAGCAATATGAGCCTTTATCAAGTGGAATATTTGGGGTAAGTATACTTGTGCATGGTTGTGATTTATGAATATGCACGAAATGTGTGGAACACAACATACCGAACATAAAGTGCAGGGCGCTTCCCAGTCCGTCAAAAATTGATCTTGTAGCCCTGAACTTTGGCACCCCTTCTTGAATGGTTTCTGTTCTTCGTTCGATGTTTTCCAGCAAACTGTGTACATGGACCTGATGCACCTTACACCAGTCGAATGACTGAGTCGAGTTTTTACACAGCTGGTGCACCAAGTGTTCGGCTTTTTCTGTTAGCATGATCTGATTCGTGAGCTCAGACAGGTCCAACTTTGTCAATATTTTCCAGGTACTGTGGTACGCCAATAGGGTGCCCATATTAATAAATCGTCGAAGTAGTGTCATGTGTACTAGAGAGTAGAGTGCGATAACAAGCTCCAGTAGAATTTTAATGTCTTAAGCTTAATTACGCATAGTTCGGTATAAAACTTTTGCAAAGTGTTGCTCATTACTTAATTAAACTCAGTTATTGAAGTTTTTGCACAGTTCCTTTCCGTTTCCAAGATATTGTTAAATTTATTTTTAACATCACACATCGCATCGGAGGTTCTATTGTTGTCAAATTACCATGCCGCCAAAACGTGCACTTGGTGCAGCTGCAGTTGCTGGCCCAGCGACAGATGATACGGTGACATCTCCATTACTCGCAAGTGTTCCTGCTACCATCAAGGCTGAAATGTTTACATTTAACGCGCAAATGGAAAAAACAATTTCTTCATTAAAAACGTCATTCGATGGTGTAATTCAAAATGTTACACAGAACATTAAATTATATGTTGCCAATTTGGAGTCTCAACTGTTGAAATTGATCGATGAAAAGTTCAATGAACTTAAACAAAGCATAGTGGATTTACAAACTAAATTGTGCTCTGCTAATAATCGCCTTGATTCTGTCGAGCGTTATCAGTTGGCCTCCGATGTAATTGTTAGTGGGGTTCCAGCTTTGAAAGATGAAAGCCTCTCAGTTCTTTTCACCACACTTTGTCAATCACTTGGGCTAAATAGTCCTCCTTCACCTGTGCAAATATTTCGCACAAAAAGAATTAGTGCTAAGACTGGCGAGTCATCTATAATAGTTAAATTTACTTGCCCGCGGGACAAAGACATGCTTCTTAATGCTGTCAGGAAAACAATTAAAGCTCGTCGTGCCTCCAAAAAGCATTTTTCATATTTGAATTTATCCGATGTTGGTATTACGGAGCAAGATAATGCAAAGGCCATTTACATTAATGAGAGCCTAACAGCTAATAATTATGCAATTCTTCGTAAGACTCTTGATCTCAAACGTAAAAAAAGCATAGCTGCTGTTTACACCCGGTCTGGTAAGGTACTTATTCATCGAAGCGTCAACCACAAAGCTGAACTTATTGCTAATTTGGATGAACTTCCTGCTGGAGTTTGAGTTGCATGAAGATTTAATTTGCTTTGGATATGTATTATTTTGGTTTTTATTATTGTAATTTTTTCAAGTTTTTCTTTTTATCTTACTTACTTAATTGTAGATTTATGTTTCTTTACACTTATACTGCAGAGTGGTTTTATTGGATATACTTTTCACGATGTATGAAGTCGTTATGGCCGGGAAAGTGTCCTGTCGGATCTTTCTATTTACATTTTAATGCCACATGATGATTGTATGAACGAGACAGATAAGCTGCGTATTTTATTAAATATTCTGAGTAAACAGGCTGATGGACTTAAATTTTGTCATTTAAATGCCAGAAGTTTGTTACCAAAGATCGACGAATTCCGAGAAATTTTTCGCGAGTCAATATTCGATATTATTCTCATTTCCGAAACTTGGCTTAAACCAGAAATTCATGATACCCAAATTAGCTTATTAAATGGTAGAATATTTCGTATGGATCGTATTGGGCGTCGTGGTGGTGGTGTGGCGATGTTTGTAAAAAAGTCTCTTAAATGTAAGATTTTATTGAGTAGTGGAAGTGACTCGGGTGTCGAGTATATATTCTGTGAGGTTGTCTGTGGATTGGATAAATGTTTAGTTGGAGCAGTCTACAAACCGCCAGATGTTGTCTTTGTACAGGCATTTATTTCGGACCTATCTCATTTAGTGCCACAGTATCAACATGTAGTTATTGGTGGTGACTTTAAATTCAATTTTCTTACTCCTTCTGGTCTGACAAACACATTTCAGTTAACAATTGATGCCTTAGGTCTGCACCGTGCAAATCACGAACCCACACATTTCTCAAACAGTTCATCTTCCCTACTTGATATCTTTCTTACGTCTAACCTTCCCCTTGTTGGATTTTGCAATCAGGTATCACTTCCAGGTATATCGGATCATGATCTTATTATCTTTACATATGATTTAATTCCTGATAAAGAAAGTTCACCAAACACCTTTTCATATTTCGCATACGGTTTGATTGATTTTCAAGCTTTTGATTCCGAAGCTCGATTGTTTTCGTGGGATGCTGTTTATAGTATGGTTGATGTTAATGATCAAGTTGATTATATTAATAACTCATTGAACTATTTTCATAACAAATATATACCCCTCGTTACAAAGAATATTGTTAATCCGCAATGCCCCTGGTTTACATCACACATTAGACAATTAATGTCCTCTAGAGATATTGCATATGCTAGGTGGAAGCGATTTAGGCTTACGGAATTTTGGGAGGACTATCGAAGCCGTCGTAATAGGGCAAGTAGTGCTATACGTCTTTCAAAGAAGAAGTACTACTCAACTAAGTTCAGAGTCAATTTGCCGTCTAAAGTTTTATGGAAGAATCTTAAAGCTATCGGTATTAAGTCAAAAACTATTACAAATACCTTACCTGACCCTGATGAGCTTAATAATTTCTTTACTTCATTCACTAGTTCTTCTACTTCTTCCACATTTTCTGCTTTAAATTACTCCCTAACTCACTCCACCCACAGTTTCTCATCTTTCAGTTTTTCCAGTGTATATCCTGATGAAGTACTCCACGCCTTTCTTCGTGTAAAATCTAAAGCCACAGGAATTGATGGAATTTCTCCTAGATTCATAAAAATGTGCTTGCCCTATATTCTTGTTCCCCTAACTCATATATTTAACCTTTGTCTTACCACTTCTCGCTTCCCTGATGCCTGGAAAAAATCCAAAATCATCCCAATACCTAAGACCCCAAATGCCAACCTCCGTGAATATCGTCCCATTAGTGTATTGCCAGTCTTATCAAAAGTCTTTGAGAAATTAGTTTCCGTCCAAATCTCTAAATATTTACATGAACACGGTCTTATTCATGACCTACAGTCCGGATTTAGGCCCGGTCACAGTTGCTCAACAGCGCTATTAAATGTCTCCGAAAATATACGGCAGGCAATTGATGCCGATTATATTACAGTTTTAGTTTTGTTGGACTTTTCTAAGGCATTTGATGTAGTCAATCATAATCTCCTTTGCAAGAAGTTAATT
Source organism: Dioctria rufipes (assembly GCA_963924295.1). Classification (NCBI taxonomy): domain Eukaryota; kingdom Metazoa; phylum Arthropoda; class Insecta; order Diptera; family Asilidae; genus Dioctria; species Dioctria rufipes. Next base: position 108,660,318 of record OZ002740.1, read on the forward strand.
ACAAAATTTAATTTTTCGGCGTCCGCTACACATTTGATTTTTAATTACCTCACTGATAGATTTCAGAGTGTCTTCTGCAATGGTTCTTTTTCGTCGCTGTTGCGAGTAAGTTGCGGTGTCCCCCAAGGATCGATTCTTGGTCCATTACTTTTCTCATTGTTCATTAACGATGTCTTTGAATGTGTTTCACATAGTAGGCTACACCTATATGCTGATGATGCTCAGCTATACCTGTCAAGACCACTTGGTCTCATTGAAGATGGAACTAGTTGCATTAACGAAGATTTACAAAGGATTTTTCACTGGACTGTAATCAATGACCTGAAGCTTAATGCCAGTAAATCTAACTGTTTCTTAATAAGCAGAACCAATATTGACAATTCTGGGTTCTCTCCTATTACTATTGGAGGGGAAATAATTCCTTTTGTAGAAACTGCTCGTAATCTTGGAGTTATATTTAACAATACTTTAACCTGGGACAATCACATTTCGTCCATAATTCGTAAAGTCTATGGTTCTTTGCGATCTCTTTGGGCTTCTAGCAAATTTACACCTACGGCAACAAGATTGTTCTTATGCCGATCACTTCTTGTTCCTGTTCTCACCTTTGGTTTTGAAGTATTTGGTCATCTAGATTATATTAATTCACATAAACTTTCCATGGCTTTTAATGCTATGATCAGATACATATTTAATTTACGCAGATTTGATCACGTGTCGCCTTTTATTAACTCCGTATTTGGTTGTAACCTTTTTTGTTACTTAAATTATCGGCGTCTTGTTGTACTGGTCAAGTTATTGAAATTTCGCTGTCCAGCATACTTGTTTCGATTTATCAATTTTGGTAATTCTAACAGAAATTATAATCTAATATCGCCCAGATTTTCTTGCTTAACTTCTCAGCGTCTGTTCTTCGTTCATGCAATCAAGCTTTGGAACTCCTTACCTGCTTCCATTAAACGATCCGTTTCGGCAGGCTCACTTTCCTCGATCAAGCAACTCATCATTGAGCATTTAAAGTCTTCAGAATTACGTGTATATTAATTGATTTACTAATTTTATGTAAGTGTCCGCTATGTCCCTCGGCAGTTAGTGTAGATTTAGTTAGTAGTATGATGCATTGAAACCATTTATGATTTTTTGTAAATGCTTCATTGTAGTTTAGTACGTACTGAACTGTAGTTATTCTTTTTGTTTTAATTAAATTTCATAGATAAATGCAATGTATTTAATTATAGTTAGCTCTGAATTTCTCTAGTTCATAGGAACATATAATTTTATTTTTTTCGCTTAACATGTGCCTAATAAAAGATTCTTGTCTTACTGGTGCATTGCCACTAATATATGTATACTAGTTATATGTATATGTAAAATAAAAAATATCCTGCAACAATACTCCCGAGTTAGGGGTTGGGGAAATTGAGATCGGTTCTCCAGATTGTCGTAGTTGTCCAAAGATGACCTGCCGCACGCACATCACGAACACCCAAGTTCATCATTAAGTATTTCATTCTATCGGGTCTGCCATCTAACGTTTTTTTTTCAACTAGTGCTTATTTCGTGAATGGTAACACTTAGCTCATGTCTGATTTGACAGATAATTAGTTTTATTCTTCCGCTGAACGAATATGGTTGTGTATACGCTTGAACAACGCTGGGAAATATTGCCTGCGATCGACTTACAGAAGATGCCGATTTTGCCAAAAAAATCATCTTTTCGGATGAAGCTCATTTTGATCTTGGCGGGTATGTAAACAAGCAAAATTGTCACATTTGGGGCACAGAAAACCCGCACGCATACATTGAAAAGCCGATACACCCAAAACGAGTCACTGTTTGGTGCGGATTTTGGTCCAGAGGCATAATTGGGCCATTGTTCTTCGAAAATGAGCAAGGAGTGGCCGTTACAGTCAATGGCAATCGTTATCGGGCCATGTTGAATGAAAATTGAAGAGGAGGATATTGGCAACATTTGGTTTCAACAGGACGGCGCTACGTGCCACACAGCCGAAGCTACACTCGATGTTTTGCGCCCTGTTTTAAAAACAAAAAAGTTATTTGGCGGACCCAGTTATTTGGCGGACCCTATATATGGAGGGACAGAAAATATTTCTCGGTTAAAAGTTAGGCTATTTACCACCTACTCTCTACTTATTTTAATCTGGATACTAATATTGGAATCTTTTATTTTTACACCAAGTTTAGAGAATTTTGTCGCTTTTTTTTATTGCATGGGTGTTTGAGGACTAATCGTCATTAATCATAATATGGTTTTAACCTATTGTTATGCACTGTAACACTGCGTTTACCTATTTGGATGGTTGTGTTTACAGGGTGTATCTCTGAGGTTACCAGATATGGTCCTATCCAAATTTATGAGAGTCTGTCCTTTCGGCTCTCGCTCTTGAGAAGGACTTTATCTCCTACGTGAAATGTTAAGGGCAGCATTGTTTTATCGTATTACCCTTTAGAGCGTTTTTTGCTAGCGTGAAGATTTTTTCGGGCTGTAGCGTACGATTTCTGTAACTTATATCTTAGTATATGGTAATAGCTCTCATGGTTATAAACGGGCTAAGGGTCCCGTTTTTAATTTGAAGGCACATCCGCTTTAAAGCCATAGAGGCACTCCATTGGGGTCAGTTTCGTACCCTCGTGTAAGCTGTTATTGTACACGAACGCAGCGGTTCGTTGTTACTGATCCCATGTGTTGGGATTTTTATCTACCAATATTCGCAGATACCCTATGATGGGTCTTCTGGCACGCTCTAGTGCTCCATTAGATTGGGGATGATAAGCTGAAGTTTGTACCTTTTTTACCCTTAAGAGTTTGCATACCTTTTTGAACAGTTCACTCAGGAAATTGGTTCCCTGATCAGTGACAATTCATTTGGGGATACGATAGCGCATGACGGTTTCGTACAAGCAAATTTTCGCTACTGTAATTGCTTCCCCGTTTGGTATGGCATACCAATCGACGAATTTGGTTAAGTTATCTTGAAAGGTCAGGATATAATTGTTACCTGTGGCGGTTTCCTCCAAAGGGCCCAAAATATACAGGTAAACCTTGTCAAATGGTTTGTCTGCTATAGCGGTTATCATCATTGACATTCGAAGCTGAGGGGATGCTTTCATCGTTTGTCATTTAAGGCATTTTTAAGGTATTTTTTTTTATATCGCTAAACATGCGTTTGCACCAATACTTACGTCTTTTCCGCTGGGAGCTCGTAATTACTTCCAGTTTGTTATTTCTAGTTATTTCTGGCGGTATTTCTTTGAGCGTATCTGGAGTTTTTTCTTCAGCCTCGGGGAATTTAATTTCTTTCGGCTTTTTAGGCGCTTTCTGCTGCAGCGGTTTTGTGATGTTTCTCCGCATTTGTTCTTCTGTAGGAAGGATTTTTTCAACCTCTTGGTCCTTTTGGTATTAAGCCCTTGTCACTACGTTGCCCTTGATCGTTCTATGCCTCTGCGCTTCTGAAGAATTACTATCCTCTGCATCTGAGTCCATTTTAAGGTGGACTAAAGCTTTTAGCGTTAAGGTCTTGCTTGTGTTGTCTTTTGGGACGTCCTGGGAATGCGACTTAGAGCATCTGCATTGGTGTTATACTTCCCCGGTTATGTGATAATCGAATTCGTAAAGTTTGTGGTGAAAACTCACCAAACGCGAAGTCGGGTCGTTCACATTAAACACTCTTCTTAGTGTTTTATTGTCAGTATATACCATGAACTTGCTTCCCTGGAGGTAGCATCTAAAATTTCTTGTGGCCCAAACTATAGCCAGTAACTCCTTTCAGTGGTGAAGTAATTCCTTTTTTCCTTTACGTATTTAAATACACAAAGTATTCCAGTCCTTGTATGAGGGTTAGAACGAAATTCATGAGGCGTTGAAAGTTTGCCGGGGCTTCTTTAAGCACGAACGGCATGCGATTAAACTCATAGTGCCCACAGCTCGCACTTTTGGGTCGACGAGCACTTGATGATACCCGTTGGCTAAATCAAAGGTGGTAAAGTATCGTGCATGACCTAATTGGCCGAGGATATCCTCGATTCGATGCGTCGCCAATAGTCTATTCGTTAAATTTTCGAAAATCGACTACGACGCGCCAGCTCTTATCGCCCTCTCGTCCAGCCTTCTTGGGGACTACTAGGAGCGGCGAATTCAACAGACTTTTACTGGGCTAGACTATACCATTGTCCAAGATTTCTCGTAGCTGCTCATTTATAACATTCCTCTGGGTTTCTGGTAACTTATACATTTTTCTGTCTAATGGGTGCCTGATATTGCACAAGGAAATGTGGTGGGTTTTGGAATGTGTGTAAGTCAGTTTATCACCTTTTAGGTAAAATATGTTGTAGTGTGACTGTAATAAACTCAAACTTAATTTGAGTCTAAAGAATTAAAACACTCTGCGTTTTAGATCAAAACTGTCTTTATTCATTTTATCATATGACTTAAGTACTAAATTATTGCTAACATAACATATATTTACAAATATTGGAAATTTACTCACGCTACATACTAATTTAATGCTAACGCAGCAAATTTGTACATTATTATTGACCCGAGGTTAATAACTTCTACAAAATGCAAAGGTTGCATTTGTTGCCTGCTGGAAAATATGTGCCGATTTGGTGCTTTGGTTGCGTAGATGTTTTTTATGTTAACAAAATTATTTTGTTGTGACAATTTATTTTTTGTATGACGAAATCATTTCACTATGAAATGAAAAAGATGTTCAGTTCTGAACATGTTGGGGGCAGCCAGATGCTAAGACTCTGTCAAAACGTTGCTGAATTGAACTGTTTGGGGATGGTTCTTTGGCAAGGTCATTGGTACTTCCTTGAGATTTGAGACAAGATCGCAGAACAGTTCTCTTGATACACGTTGAGTACTTATAACAGAGTATCGCCAGGATTATCAGAATCATCGTACATGTTGCGCCTGTTGAGTGCAAAACTATAGTCTTCTTGAGGATGTCTGATGATACTTCTGGGTTCACACTATAGCTGAGTATCTGTTCGTAGGGTTGTATTAGAGTTCCGCTTTGAAGTATTGAAGGTGGTTTGGCAAAATCCAGGTTGATTGATTTGGGAAGAAATTCCTTCATGTGGCTGGTGATGATGTTCCTGGTTTTGTCCAGAGTTGGTTTGAGTGTCACTTCCTTGGTTTTTATGTAGCAGTCGTTATTGATATGGATGATGCCGGTAAGGTTTAACAATAACTCTCGCCTTGAGCCCTTACAGATTATTGCAGCAACCCTAGCCTTGTTAGTCATGTACAGCCAGGTGTTCTTCATGATTAGAGCCTTCCATAAAGTTCCGTTTAAAGTTATAGGACGGAGGTCGCACACTGTCTTTGGATGACGATCGTAAATTTCATCTAGCACACAGGAGGGACTTTCTTCAATGTTGTGCACTATTGTTGGAGTGCAGAGATAAACGTTGTTTTGTGTGCTTGAACAAGCCTTTAGTTCTTGTTCCTCCAAGGTGAAATATGTCTGTTGATCAAAGTTGACAGCGAATGTAGTTGTATCAATGTCAGCTAAGGCAAATGCATTGTTATCTATGATGTGAGGAGTAGGTGTCACGTGTATTAAGTCGTATAAAGCCCTCTCGATAATGCTTAGGTAGCCGTACAATAGTATGGCGTTGTTGGCAGTCTTTATTTCCAAACGATCCTGGGGAGTGGCTAATATTATAAAGTTTGATCCAATATCTTGGGATATATTCCGTATTGCCGAATTTATGTCGTGAAGGGTAATGAAGTTCAACAAGTGACCTTGATTATGTAAGGCATTGATCCAATGATCGTATTTCTCCTGGATCTCGTCGTAATAGTCTTCAGCACTTATGTAGGTGGTGATCACTTCTAGGCTGAGCCTGTTATGGTCTGCCTTTAAGATCCATGTGTTCATTTCATTGACTGAGGAGATTACTTCTGATAGCCTGGTGTCAAACCTCTTCAGTTTTTCAAGAACTACGTTGTTTGATTGATTGATTCTTGCATTCAATAAGAGCATTTGTTGATTTGTAGAGTGCAGGAAGGTTTCCTGATTGCGCTGTAAGATTTCGATGTCATTATAGACTTCATCATTCACCCCAAAAATACTGTTTAGTAAATTACCAAGAAGACCTCTTTTCCCTCTGTTCTTTGATTGTGCTCTTTGTAGGATTTCATTGGTTGTTTTCAAAAGAGTTTGCCTTCTAGTGGATAAATGTTGAAAAAGCTCCAGGCAATGTGTAATAGGAGCTAGCTTTTTGGTTTGCTCGCACATACTCTTTATTTGGGCCCAGGTAGTGTCAATATGTTTTTGATCTCTTATTATCTCCTCTAGTGGTAATGTTACTTGAAGCCGGAGATTGCCTCGGTTAATTTGAACATTCCCTAGGTCTTCAATATACAGTCCTGTTTTCGGTTGAAGTATTTCGTAGTCTTGAGCGAAGACCACCGCTAACCAATAAAATAATAACAAGGCAGAATGTAGGAATTTTGTTGCCCATGTGCACGGTGCTACTCTCCTCCTCCTTTTCGGTGGAGTTAAGGTTGGATTATGTTCCTTAGCTGGACCAATTTGGTGAAAATGATCAGGTCTAGACCATAGCTCTGGTTCTGACTGAACTACTGTAAGTCGTTTTCTTGTAGCCCTTTTTTTCTTTGAATTCATGGTCGTCATATTTGTGGCAACATGAGAGGAATCCTCATCCCTGAGTTCGTTTATAGGTAATTGACAGATTTTGTTAACTGGGCGTTTTCTGATGTCATTTCTGTATTTCACTGATACTACTCGAACTGTTCCATCCTCTCCAGGGTGTAGTTCTAGAATTCGACCCAATGACCATTTTTGTGGTGGTAAATTGTCTTCTTTTACTAGGACTAGTTCTCCTATGGATGGACCCTTGTGTTCTGTTTTCCATTTTGTCCGCTGTTGCAAGAGGGTCAAGTATTCTTGTGACCACCTTTTCCATATATCCTGATATAACCTTGTAACCAATTTCCATCTTTGATGTAAGTGTTTACATTGAATATCCGGTTCAGGTGGTGCTATGAGAGGGCGTCCTATCAGGAAGTGGCCTGGGGTCAATGGCTCTAGGTCTCTGGGGTCGCTGGACTGTTGTCCTATTGGCCTTGAGTTCAAGCAAGCTTCGACCTGGTATAGGACTGTGGTGAACTCTTCATAAGTTAGGAGCGTTTCTCCCAAAATACGCTTTAGGTGTCCTTTAACCGATTTTACACCAGCTTCCCAAAGACCTCCAAAATGTGGGCTGGCAGTCGGAATAAACTTCCATTCGGTTCCGTCATTGGCCAAAGTTTCTGCTGCTTGTTTGGTGGAATTGCGTATGATAAGCTCCAAGTCCTTCTCCATTTTGTTCCGAGCTCCGACAAAGTTGGTGCCGTTATCACTAAATATCTGTTTACAGTTTCCCCGGCGGGCAACGAATCTCCTGTAAGGTGCCAGGAAGCCATCTGTGGTGAGATCACTTACCAGTTCCAAGTGTACTGCCTTTGTTGCCATACAAATGAAAAGAGCTATGTAACCCTTTATGGTTTTGGTGCCTCTCCCTTTAGACATTTTAGTGATAAATGGGCCAGCATAATCAACCCCACTGTGTGAAAATGGTGGAGATGGGGTTATTCGCACTGCTGGTAGATTACCCATTACAGGTTGTATGCTTTGTTGACGATGTCTTATGCAAGTTACACACTTGTGAATTCTTCCTTGTACAACTCGTTTACCATCAATTATCCAAAATTTCATCCGTATGTAGTTCAGGGTAAGTTGCGTGCCTCCATGTAAGGTTTGATGGTGAGCATAATCAATGATAAGGTTGGTGACGTGGTGTTTTTGAGGTAGTAATATTTGATGCTTCGTATCAATTGAAAGATCAGAGTTTCCCAGTCTTCCTCCAACCCGCAAAATGGCTTCATTGTTCAGTAATGGGTGTAGCGAAAGCAGCTTGCTGGTTTTCTTCAGCTGTCGACGCTTTCTTAGGGTGGTTATTTCTTCATAAAATTGTTCGAGTTGTGTAATTTTTGTTATGCACTTCTTTGCTTCCTCTAACTCTTGGGATGTTAGATAGTCAAATTTCCTTTGTGTAGTTAATGATCTACAGTTGTTGATGAATCTCAGACAATAGGCTATTATTCTTACTTGTCGGGTGTATGTTGAGCAGGTGAGAACATCTTGGGAAGAAATCGTTGCTTGCAAAACCGTTACTTCCTTTTTTGCTTCTTCATATGTCAACGGTTTCAGTTTGTTTGAAGGCCATGCCTGAGGTTGTTGTCTTAGCCATAGTGGACCCTTCCACCAGAGGTTGTGCGTAGCCAATTTGTTTGGGGTGGTACCCCTTGATGCAACGTCCGCAGGATTTTCTTGGGAAGATATGTATCTCCATATACTTGTATTAAACATGCTCTGTATTTGGCTTACTCTGTTTGCCACAAAGGTGTGCCAATTATTTGGATTTTTTGCTATCCATGCTAGAGCGATTTCAGAGTCGCACCAGGCGAATATCTGAGGTGTGCTTACTTCCAAGTTTTCAACAGTTGACTTGAGTAATTGTGCCAACAACAAAGCGCCACATAGTTCCAACCTTGGTAGCGTGATTTTTTGCTTCAGGGGTGCTACCTTAGTTTTAGCCGCTAGAAGAGTTGTGTGTATTTTACCAAATGCGTCTACTGTTCTTGTGTAAATAACGGCTGCGTATGCCTTTTCAGAGGCATCGCAAAAACCATGAAGCTGCATTACTTGGCCTGTTCTGTGGTTAATCCAACGTGGAATTTTGATCGATTTCAGTTCCTGCATCTCCCCTTCTAGCCTTTTCCATGCCTTTGTTATTTCTGGCTGTGGGACTTGATCCCAGTCTGTGCCTGTTTGCCATATAGCTTGCATGATGAGCTTGGCTGTTACTATTACTGGGGCTAGCCACCCTAATGGATGTAAATTGTGGCAATTCTTGACAGTAATATTCGCTTGGTTAGTTTTGAATCTTCCTTATCGAACTTCATTTTGAACTGGAATTCGTCTTGATTCGGATTCCAGTGTATTCCAAGGGTTTTTATAGTATCATCCTTTCCAATTTCTAGGATTCCCTTTTCAACCATGTCTTCTTGCATGTCTTGTAACAGCTCGTGATTATTTGAGGTCCATTTTCTTAGATTGAATCCACCTTTGCTTAAGAGGGAGACTATCTCATTTTGGAGCAGGCGTGCGTCACCTCGGGTATCTGCACCAGAAAGCATGTCATCCATGTAGAAGCCATTATTTATCACATTCTTTGCTACCGGATAATCATCGCCTTCATCATTTGCAAGCTGTTTCAAAGCTTTTACCGCTAGGTAAGCTGCAGGAGCTGTTCCATATGTAACTGTGTTCAGAACGAATTCTTGCACTGGTTCTGTCGCAGAATGTCTCCAGAGTATTCGCTGGAAGTTTCGATCTTCTTTAGCTATCTTGATTTGTCTAAACATCTTTTCTATATCTGCTGTAAAGACATAGCGATGCTTTCTCCATCTTATTAGTATTTGATGTAAGTCTTGTTGTAGCTTTTGACCTTTGTGTAATAAATCGTTCAGACTTATTCCCGTGTTAGTCTTACAGGACCCGTCGAACACTACTCGTAATTTTGTCGTAGTGCTGTCTTTTTTAAATACTGCGTGATGGGGCAGGTAGAATACTCTGGATATATGTCCTGTGAAGGCATCAGCTGGGCTCATATGACCAAGTTTCAGGTATTGCATTAGAAAGTTATTATATTCGTCGAAGTCATTCGGTGATTTCTGTAATTTCTTCTCTAGTTGTAATAAACGAGCGAACGCCTTGTTTCTTGAATCGCCCAATTTGTTAACATTATCCTTAAATGGTAAGCGGACAATGTATCTGCCATCTTTGTCTCTGCTATGTGTTTCTTGGAAATGTTGTGCGTATTGATCGGTCACCTGACTAGAGGAGATGTCTTCTTCTATTTCCCACAGTTTTTCGAGCTTTTCGTCTATTTCAGCTGTGGACAGAAAACTTGATACCTTGTTGGTTTTGATGAAGGTATCTGGAGCACGACCAAAGAGAATCCAACCTAACTTTGTGTTTTGTGCCGTAGGTTGCCCTGATACCAATCCGTCCAGTATTACGTTTGCGTAAACGTCTGCGCCTAGCAGTAAATCTATTGGTCTAGGAATATGATAAGTCTCATCTGCCAGTGTAATATTTCCAAACTTTGTTGGATCAATTCGTGTTGTTGGTGCGTCTGGTAGTAGCGAATTTAACTTTTGCAATACAAGTGCTTCTGCAGTGAGGCTTGGGCGTTCTGGTTGTTTTAGCTCAATTTGGATAGTTACCTTGCTGGAGGATTTAGCGGACTTAGTATCGCCAACTCCCATTATGGTTGTTTTAATACGTTCCTTGGTTAATTTTAAGATTTGCACCGCTTCTTCAGTGATGAGCGATACTTGTGAGCCGGGGTCTATCAATGCTCTAAAGGGTATTGATTCATTGAAGATATTTTTTAAATACACCTTGGCAGTGGGTAGTAAAACCTTTGGAAATTTGGTTTTATTGTGTAGAATCGTTACATCTTCTTCAATTGGCTGGTTTGAATGTGAGCTATCCTTCTTATTATATGTGGTTACAGGTCTACTCATACTTTTCTTCGATTGTTCATCACCTTCATGATCTCTATGAAGCAAGGTGTGGTGCTTTTTGTTGCAGTAATAACACGATTTGTTGGTTCTGCATTTTTCAGTTGCCTTATGGGCCATGCAATTGTTGCACAGATTTTTCTTATTAATGAATGAGTTTCGTTCCCTTACGCTCATTGCCTTAAAATCCATACACTGATATATTGCATGTTCTTTATTGCAGAAGATACATGAACGCTTCAATGTTGTGTGAAATGCTCTCTTCTTAATGTTGCTTTGATTTCCATCAGGTCTGGTCTGCCTTGAACTTTTTATGCAGTCTAAAATCTGGTAACGTTTTTCCAAGAAATTGAACAACTCCGTCATTGAAGGCATTTCTTTCTGGTTTGTTAGACTTTCTTCAAAAAATCTAAGACTCTCTGCGTCGAGCTTTCTCGTAGCAATACAAACAATCATAGCATCCCATTCATCTGTATTGCAGTTTAAATTCTTTAATGCAGCGAGGCATTCCCTTAATGTGTCATAAAGCATAATTATATCCTCTTGAGATCTGTGCTCGGCTTTCTTTGCGTCTATGATCGTATTGATGTACGTAGTAACGATCTTTCTATTATTGTTAAATCTAGCCTTTATCAGTTGAATGGCAATATTGTAGTTCTCATTGCTCAGCTGGAGATGACTGATAACCTTCCTTGCTTGACCTTCAAGATGGAAAAGAAGGTACTGCATCTTTTCAACTTTGCTCAGATAAGGGTTGTGATCTATTACTTGGGTGAAGATGTCGATGAACGTCTTCCATTCCTTATAGTTTCCGCTAAACTTAGGTATTTTTATTGGCGGAAGTTTCGGAAAGTTATTGGTGTTGTTCTGATGTAAGTAGGCCATTGGTGGAACTGGCTGCTGTATAGCGCCACTGGGATTGGCTGGACTGGCAGCGGATATTGTTGTTTGTGTGTCCAACTCGGGAGTGGTGAGAGAAAGTGTTGGCATGTCTGTTGTTGGGTTGATAGTCTGCTTTGTAGTGGATGGTACTGGAGAATTTGGCTCTGTAGCTTTATTTATCGCTTCGTATTTTTCAATGATCTTGATAGCGTCAATGTATATCGCCTTTGTTTTACTAAAAACGTCTTCTTTGAAATACGCGTGATCTTCACTAATGCAGGTCACTATATCTATGTGCAGTTCATTAAAGCTTTCCCAGTATTGTTCTAGTTGGCGTCGTTTGTCTACCAACTTTTCTGGGATTCTCCGTTCCAGTGGGTCTTTGGTGAGATTGGTCTTGAATCTTTCAATATCTCCAGCTATTTGCTTCTGGGCCTTCAATAGGTGCTTCTGGGCCTTTAATGAATCCTCATGCAATGGATCTGTTGGCATTTTGATTTTGATCTAAAAAGAATTCAAACTTAATTTGAATCTTTTTGTGGCTATCTGGATCTTTTAAGATAGGTTGATGATGCAAAGTGAGGAAAATAATTCAAAGATTCTTGAATTATTATCACCAGCTGTCGACAATTCAATGGCTCTTGAATTGTTTCTTGCGAAGCTAGTATTGGCTTATTGCTTTGTAATTATAATTCAAAGACTCTTGAATTAATCACGTAGTTGTATTGCTGTTACTTCCTTCCAAAAATTATTCAAAGATTCTTGAATTAAACACGAAGTTGTATTTCTGTTACTTCCTTCCAAAAATAATTCAAAGATTCTTGAATTAAACACGAAGTTGTATTTCTGTTACTTCCTTCCAAAAATAATTCAAAGATTCTTGAATTAAACACGAAGTTGTATTTCTGTTACTTCCTTCCAAAAATAATTCAAAGATTCTTGAATTAAACACGAAGTTGTATTTCTGTTACTTCCTTCCAAAAATAATTCAAAGATTCTTGAATTAAACACGAAGTTGTATTTCTGTTACTTCCTTCCAAAAATAATTCAAAGATTCTTGAATTAAACACGAAGTTGCTGGAAGAACTTTTTTGGATTATGATTAAGAAAATAATTCAAGATTTCTTGAATTATTGTTGTTTCTTAAATTACCGCTCGAAGGACCATGTAGTGCGACTGTAATAAACTCAAACTTAATTTGAGTCTAAAGAATTAAAACACTCTGCGTTTTAGATCAAAACTGTCTTTATTCATTTTATCATATGACTTAAATACTAAATTATTGCTAACATAACATATATTTACAAATATTGGAAATTTACTCACGCTACATACTAATTTAATGCTAACGCAGCAAATTTGTACATTATTATTGACCCGAGGTTAATAACTTCTACAAAATGCAAAGCTTGCATTTGTTGCCTGCTGGAAAATATGTGCCGATTTGGTGCTTTGGTTGCGTAGATGTTTTTTATGTTAACAAAATTATTTTGTTGTGACAATTTATTTTTTGTATGACGAAATCATTTCACTATGAAATGAAAAAGATGTTCAGTTCTGAACAATGTCGTTGTATTTGTCACACAACTGGAATATAGATTTTTTCTATTCGTCGTTTGAGGTTTCTTCCAGGCAAAGTTCTTTCTCTAGCTGGTTCATACAGGGATTGTTTCTTAAGTTCTCCGGATATTCATAATCCGGGTAGGGATATGTCTTCTTTTACAGAATGTCTGTTTTTTCATTTTTTTTTCTTTAATAATTTCCCTTTTTTCTTCCGTTTTCTCTCTATTTGAGATCCATAGACTCTGCCATCCGCCTTCTTAGTCCTCTTTTTTCGACGGCAGGACCCTATTCACCTTGAGCTTTGTTGACTCAGGCTTCCTGAGGTCTTTATGCTCATCTTCTCTTTGGCTCTCTGGCCTTGGATTGAAGTAGTGGAACAGATAGGTCTGTATGGATATCAAAAGTATAAGAAAATGTTTATAGTTCGTAGGCAATATGGGTTGTGGTGGCGCACACTCTGTGATATGTGGACTTTTATTGCGTCCTGGTTTTTCTATTAATTCACCCGTTGGCCGTGTTTTTGTGTCTTCTTTACTGAGCGCTGTGTTTTTCATACGCTCGTCTTTATTTCTTTTCAATGGCCGTGTGGAGATCATATGTTCTATTTGTTTGCCTTTGTGGCCTTGCGTATCAGTCAACTGAATTTTGGTGTAGTCTTTTGAATGAGTTTGTTGCAGCAATAAGCTGCTCATGACTACTGGCTTAATGCTGCTTTTGAGAATACCAATCAGCACTGTTGCTTCTGCTGGGAGTAAGCTATTAGCGAGTAATGCTTCTTCGCCTATTTCTTGAGATAGGCAGATCATTTCCTCGTCCACAACCAATATAATTCTGATGACATTTTGTGACCGAGGCGGTATGCAAAAACGTTTTGTTAGCATCACCTTATGCTGCCTTTGCTCGTCAGTCACAATCTTAGAAACCAGATTAATTTTTTCGCATTCCCTATTCTCGGTAAAAGAATCGCAGCATGATCCTTTATGAGCTCTCCAAGTATACAAAATGAGAATTTCTAATGCTAAGTTAAATCGCAATTCTTAAGGCATGCCTCGCAATTACTTTGTATCAATGATTGATAGAATTTATATAGCCTCACAAATTCTTTTAGGCATCTAGGAACACTGCAACATTCACATGTATCTGGTCCATCCGCAGCTTATATAGTGCTCACCAAATTTTGAGTCAACATTTTCAATATTTTCATATAATTTTAAAAAGTTATAGCATTCTTGAATTTGTTTCTTATGCTCATAGAATAGGATGTTATTATATGCTCTTAAAAACTCCTCAATATCCATTTTAGCAGTCTAAAATTCGGACAGATATTAACCACTAACCAAATTCTCATGCAATTTTTCTCTCCCTTTTTAGATTTTGTATAGAACATACCAGTTTCTTATAAAATTGCCTCCTACCTGGTAGATTTTGGATAGAATATACTGTTACCAAACTCTTATAAAATTTTGTTTGCCACTATCTATTTTTAGATACATAGATAGAATATGCTTTCATCTAGAACAGATTGGAGAAATAAAATATTTTTAATCCACATCTTACGTTATAGTTGTTGTTGTTTTCTTCAGCAAACGAAATTTTCAATTATAACTTCCATTACTCTAAGACATCATATCGTACAGATTAATATCAGTTGTTGTTGTTTTCAGCTAAAGAAATTGGGGATCTTACATAAATCGCTCAATTTGTTTACTTTACTCGGCTGCTGTGCGAATTTGTTTACATTATTCGAATTCGTTTACTTTACTGGACTGTGCGAATTTGTTTATGCAAGGAATCAAATTAGAAGCATTGAACTTGAAGAGTAAAATCAGGCATTTATTAATTTACATTACTTATCTAAGTCAACATATCTACCTACAATCACCCCAATAAGCTTCGCCTGATCTATTTTTAGATATATGATCACATGGTATAATCTTGTTTATAAAGGACACCTACAGATTAATATCATCAAATCTTTAATCCACAACTTAGGTTATAGTTGTTGTTGTTTTTTATGTTTGGAAGCTACTAATATTAATTATATCTGAAAAGGCAAGATCGCTAGTATCTCAAAACTCATAGCCTGCGGAGGATTTCTAATGAAATTTTTGTCCACCCCTAGAACTAAGATCTCCACTGACACCTTTCAAAATCTATTGGCATGAACAAAATTATTCCAGAGTTAACTTGAATTATTACTAATACTAATTACACTAATTCACTTAAGGCATTTCACAACATTTCTTATCCACATAATTACACAGTTGCACACATCCACCCACGGCTTAGGTAACGTTTCCTCAGCCACCAAGTAGCCCAGCCCAACATACCACAGCCACTCATACTTAAGTAAACAACTGAAACCAAACTCAAAGTGGCAATTATACAGCCCCGATATAAATTCGCTTAGGGTATTTCACATCATTACTTAATACACTTAAGCCGCACCCATTCTACCCAAGGCTTGGTAGAGGTAACGTAGCCCAATCCAACACACCCCAGACAATCCTATTCATAGTATCAGATATTGCCACTAAAGCTCTCAGCCAACCTCCAGTAACCAGACACAGGAGGGGGCACCTCAAGGTCAATTTTAGCCTCCAAGACCAGATAAAACTTAACCAGGAACCTCTACCAATAAGGCTTCCCACCCCTTCACAAATACTTAGAGCTACGATCTCCGATATGAAAAATAAGTGAACTCTAGAAACAAAATCGAAGACCTATGCTATTTCCCTACGCTGGAGAGTGCTGAAAGTTATCTCGTATCCCCAAAGTGATCTAGTATCCCCAAAACTCGAGATAAAGTATAAGCGAACTCCAGAAACAAAATCGAAATCCTATGCTATTTCCCTATGCTGGAGAGTGCTAAAAGTGGGGACCTTGCGCAAGAAATGATGTTTGTACTCGAAAGACCAACTGTGACTTTTCAATGCACGCACCCCCAAGACCCAATAATAGTAATAATTTGCTAAGGAAACATCAAGCCAAGGTGAATTCATGTTGTGAAATTCGAATGATATCTACAACTCCCCCACTAAGAAAACTTATTTAGGCGCAGTACTTGAAAACAGCAAAACCAAGATGACGTCTTTCTGATTTCTACAACTTCCCCACTAATAAATCGTCAAGCAAGAAAACAGCAAGACCAGGGCATGGTGGTAGTACCTGCTAATGCCGCTAGGGAACCTTATTTTCTCTCGAAATACCGGCTAATGCCTCTAGGGAACCTTTCAATACAAGCACCCCCTAAATCCAATAATATTAATTTGCTGCGAAAACATCCATCTAAGGTGATGTCATGTTATGAAATTCGAATGTTGCTGATATCTACAACTTCCCGCTAAGAACATATCACGGTGCAGCATTTGAAAGCAGCAAAACCATGATGACGTCATACGTGATATCTACAACTTCCCTGCTAATGCCACTAGGGAACCTTACTCACAAAATGATGTCTGCATTCGAATCATGTAAAAGCCTAGGCGCATGCTAATATCTACAACTTCTCCGCTAATAAAAGAAAACAGCAAGAGCAAGGCATGCTTGTAGTACCGGCTAATGTCGATAGGGAACTATACTCAAGAAATGGCGTTTGCACTTGAATCCAAATTATGGAATTTACCAAATTGTATCAGGGCATTGGATGGGAAACGTTAGAGATTTGATGACATTGCTTCAATATTCAACATATTTCTTATCTGCAAGTGTTGATATTACTTAAATTTGTTTATTTTATGATAATTGCGCATCACACCACATTACTAATTGCCAATTTAGATAATTAGATAATTGATAATTAGTAATTACATAATTGCCAACTAGCTAATTGTTTGACCAAATGTCGCTAATATCTCGAAAAGGCTTTCTGATGAGAATTTCGTAACCCCTCCCACCCCCACCCCCATGAATCCATTTCCATGAACAAAAATAACTTGAATTATTAATACGCTAATATCTCGAAAACCAAAGCCCGTAGAGGATTTCTGAACAAAATTTCATTACCCCCCTCCATATCTTTATTTATTATTATTATAACAAAAATTTCCTACTATTAACTTTAATTATTACTAATATTAATTCAGAACCGGGCGCAACACTTAAAAACAACTAAAGCCTACATTTAGGCGCACCACACATCCAAGAAAACCGTGAGGTGAAGGAAAAACATTCACACAAGCAAAAACAACGTAGCATGCTGCTGCGTATGGGCACAGAAAACCGTAGCATGCTTCCATGTACATATGTGCAAAAGTGAAGCACAAACTTCCCGAACTGTAGCATGCTGCTACGTGTGGAACAAAAAAACTTCACACATCGAAGAGAACCGTACCACACCATCTTACAATTTACATAATATGGCGTGTTCTTTCTTTTTAGGCATTCTGAATAAGTATGCCCTCCTAATTTACAGAATTTGATTTGCACTTTCATTTATGTGTATTTCACTTCGTGTTGTATGTGTAAACTGTGTAGGTCGGGGACGTACTGCACTATTTGGTTGACTATGGGGCCATAGCCCCATTTCAGTTTGGGTCATATTTAAATTATCCGGGTTGGTTAGTGGCAGAGAGTTTGCTTGTACTTGGGCCGGGTTATTCAGAGAGACATTTAGATTAATTTGTACCGGAAGTTGCAGGTACAGAGCACTCAGTTGGTGCCGTTCCCTGTCTATTGCCTTTTGGTTGAGTTCATCTACCTTTCCAGAAACCTATTGTCAACAGATATTGGCACAAGTGAGGGTTCACTACACCAGTTTTCAGCGCACTTTTAGCAAAATCTTCCACCTGCAATTTTACTTGCGGTACTCTTGTGGCAGCATATTTCGAGTCAGCCGCTTCTTTACATAAATTTAACATTTGCTATAATCTTGCCGTGAAAGCTGTTAATGTTTCGAGAGGAAACGTGTAGTAATTAATTTATTTGTTCTTCGGCCGACAAGCACTGCGTTACTTGCCTGCAATAAACCAAAAATGTCTGTTGTTCTAGGCTTAACTTAGGACTTGGCTCATCTGAAAACAGGGGAACAAATTGCGCCGCCAATTTTTCTACTTTTGTATAGTCTGCCATGTCGGCTTTCAAATTCTTCTAAAATTTTGATCTGAACACTGTATTTCCAAAAGAGGCTTCACCAAAACTAGTGCCACTACTGCTGGTTTCCAGAAGGGGGTCGCCCAGCCAGTTTAAGGCAATTTCAGCTGCTGAGAACTCAAAATCCTGTTCACACTGTTCACTAATTTTTTCTATGGCAAGCGAACGCGAGAATCCGTCGAAATAACTGACTGCTTCTCGGAATTTTTCTGTTTCCTTTTTAAAATGTACGATCTTTTCGACTCTCTTCTTTCTGGAACAAGCCATTTGTTTACCAATCTGGTTACACTGAATAACAGAAATTTCGGAAGGCTCTCGAACCCGCTTTTCAAAATTTTGTAAATATTAATGTAAAACTAAGCTTGTGTGTTTGTGACCGGTTAGCACCGTCCCACTTCTTAATCTGGCTCCTGTTGGGTTGTCTTCTGCTTGAGCTCAAAATTAACGATGTTCGTACATGTTTTCTCGGCTGCTTCCTTCGAGCTTGGGTTGCTTCCTTCGAGCGGGGGCAGAATTTCCTGTTCGTCTCCCGGCAAGGAAGATTGTTGTTTTCCGGGGTTGCTTCCGGTTTGCGAGGACGTGTTGTTCCTTAGGTCGTCCGGAGGGGAAGTTTGGGGATTTCCTGGTTGCAAGAGCGGGGTTTCCTAAGGTTCGCCCGTCTGTTCGTCACCTGGTGCTGCTGTTGGTCCTACTTTCAACTCCTGCGGAGGTCGTTGTTTTTAGATCGCCTCTCGTGCTTCTTTGTCGTTCATGTAACAGTCCCATTTCCCAGGCAGGGTTGGAGCCCACAAGTATCCCGCGTGGGAGCCTTGCTCTTTGCTGCGGTGGTGTTTGCTTATTCGCCTTGAGCAGAGGCACTTAAAGCTGTACTACTCTGAGCGTTGGAGGTGAGCAAAAACAAATACCCCCGAAGCCAGACTCAGGTCCTAGTGGAAGGGTAGGGTGTCTTGCCTAGCACCAGCTCTAGGTCTTGCCTCTTTGTTGTTCGTGGAGGATCAAGGGTTTTCAAGCATTTATGTTCCTCTTAATTTTAACCGATTTCCTTGGTCCTACGGGATGCGCCATATTATTATATTTTTTCTCTAGTGTGACTTACTCTTGTATCTCGTACTTCTCTCTGCTGCATATCTCATGAAATCCTCACGTTACCTATCAAAGACCAATTTAACACTCACTGGTTCCGGTAACCATCATTCTATATTTTGTAGCATAACAGTGTAATCTCTTATTAAATTCTAATCAAATATTTATTTCCTTTTGGAAACCACCGTTAGCTCACACTTTCTCTTAGTCAGTTCTAACAAAACTTTTTTTTTTTAAACCACCGTTAGCTCACTCTTTCTCTTAGTCAATTATAACAAAACTTTATTTCTTTTTTAAAACCACCGTTAGTTCACACTTTCTCTAAGTCAATTCTAACAAAACTTTTTTTTTTTTTTTAACTATCGTTAGCCCACCCACACGCCAGAACTTCAAAAATCGAACTCCCTGCTTGATCTCTGTTACCGTGATCAAGTCCCGACGTTCAGGGTAGAAAATGCATAGTTAGCATTTCTACCCTGAGAATATTTTAACTATGTTTCTAGACTTGATCAAACTTGTCCAGAAATATAGTGACGAACGGTGGATTAAAAAATGTAATTCTATCCTTTAATAAACATCAGCCACCGTCCCGTCATTTGAAAACCGCGGCGATCATATACATGTACGGTATTTGTGCTGTGCGATTTTCTTATCGTGAAATTCGTTACATATTAATGGTCATTTTCCCGAGAAATCTTACAGAAGGTAAGATTTCTCTTTCGAATTGTTTCCTCTTTTAATTTTATAATTTTCATTTCTTTAAAATTTGAAACTTCTGGTTTTGTCTTTGTTAGGGTATGGGAAAAATAGGTAAAGGAACTGCTGACGCTGTTTTCTTCGCATATTTCTTCGGATAAGCCAACCCTGATTTTTAAACATGGTTAGCTTATGAACATTTTCTAAGTAGATTTACCAGGTTAGATGGTACTGCCTTTGTGTGAATGTGTGTATACACAAAAATGGGGCCAAGTCTTGCTGGTATTCAAATAAATATGTACTATTTCGCCTTATAAATAACTCGCGCAATTAAAAATTCTTTTCAGTGCATATATGTGGTCAGGTTGGCTATTATCTTTGGCATATACTGCAGACAGGAACTAAGCCGTAGTGATGAGTAATACGGTTCCTGCTGATTCGAAACGTCCCCTTTTGCAAAGAAATTTCTTTTTCTAAAGATTTCTCATTTATAAAAAGAAAAGTTTTATTTAATTTCCGCAATGGATTTAGCCACAAATGTGGTCAATTTCATTTTAACTCAACTCGACATGAATTTATTTCATAGCAAAACTCTCCAAAAAATGGTAGTCCGGAAACGGCTAAATTTTGCAAGGCATTCAAGCAAAAACGTAGTATTTAGCCATATATATAATTCACACTTAAAAATTATTTATAAGTACATATATTAGATCAGCTTAGTTATTATCTTTGTCGTATATGACAGGAAGGAGCAGGCCGTACCGGTAACTAATACGGTTCCTGCCGAATCGAAAAGCCCTCTTCTGCAAGCAAAATTCCTTTTTTAAAGCTTTTTCATTTGTAAAAATAGTTTTTGCACTTAATTCTCGTGCTGGATTTAACAGCAAACTCGGTCAGTTTCATTTTGGCTAAATTTGCTATAAATTTATTTCATCGCAAAGCATTCCAAAAGTGCTTGTACCGATAGGACTAAATCTTGCTAGGTATTCAAGTAAATACGTAGTATTTAGCTTCTTATATAATTCACACATAAAAATTATTTTTAAGTGCATGTATGTATTCAATTTAGCTTGGCTATTACCTTTGGGGTATATGCAGAAACCAAGCCGTACTAATAAGTAATACGGTTCTGCTGATTCGAAACGCCCCCTTTTGCAAAGACATTTTTATACCCTAGGTGAAATTTATAGGGTATACTAAGTTTGTTATTCCGTTTGTAAATGATGGTAGAGCAAAATGGATTGGACACTCGCGCATTATATTAAAAGTACTTAGAGAGCTGAAATTTTGTACACGGACTTTAGAAAAAAAGTAAATGTAAGTTCGAAAATGAGACAAATCGGGCAACTCCTTCGTGGGGTTGCCACACAAAACTTTCGTTTTCCACTATATATTTGTACACTGCCTGAGAACGCATCAATATAGAGAGCTGAAATTTAGTACATGGTGTTTTCATTGTACTACCAAATAAAATTTCAAAAATGGACTAAATCGGGCAATTATTTTTGAGATATAAAAATTTATGTTTTTTACGTATACTGTGAAAACGATCAACCAAAGACATTTTTATTGTACTAAAAACTTCTTCGGAATACGAAATCCTATAAAATTGGTTATAATCATTTTTTTCTGTCCCACAAACTCAGAAGGGTGACAATACGAAATTTCATACGGGCATTCATCTAAGGTATCATAAGAATTGGTCTTAGACCAATTTTAGCTTTTTTACCTGTTTTTTATAAAGAGTTTTTTCACTTAATTCTCGTGCTGGATTTAGCACAAAACTCGCTCAATTTCATTTTTAATAAATTTCCTATGAATTTATTTCATAGCAAATCTCTCCAAAAAATTGTAGTCCCGAGAGGGATAAATTTTGAAGGCATTCAAGTAGATACGTATCATTTCGCCTTATACTATATAATTTACACATAAAAATTATTTTTAAGTGCATATGTTAGGTCAGCTTAGTTATAAGCTTTGTCGTATACGACAGGCAAGAAGCATTCCGTACCGGTAACTAATACGGTTCCTGCAGATCGAAACACCCTATTTTGCAAAAAACATGTTTGTTCATACAGATTTTACATCTGTAAAATGAATTTTTTCACTTATTTACCGTACCGGATTTAGCAGCAAATGCGGTCAACTTTATTTTGACTCTATTCGATATAAATTAATTTCATAACAAAACTCTCCATATAATGCTATTCCCGATAGGGCTAAATCTTGCTAGGCATTTAGGTAAATACGTAGTACTTCGGCTTATATATAATTCATACTTAAAAATTATTTTTAACTGCACATACAGGTTAAGATTAGCTATTATCTTTACCGTATACTGCAGTCAGGAACCACGCCGTACTGATGAGTAATATCGTTTTGCTGATTCGAAGCACTCTCTTTTCCAAGGGACTTTTTTTCTTTGTAAAAATCGTCTTGTCACTTAATTCTCGTTCTGTGTTTTTAAGTTCATATTTGAGTTCAGCTTGGCTATTATATTTGGCGTATGCGGCAGGATGGAACCAAGTCGTACCTATGAGTAATACGGTTCCTGCTGTTTCGAAACGCCCTCTGTTGCAAAAAAAATTTTTTGCTTAAAGATTTTTCATTTATAAAAAGAATCTTTGAACTTAATTCTCGTGCCGGATTTAGCAGCACATTCGTTTTATTTCTTTTTGACTTAATTTGCTATAAATTTATTTCATCGTAAAACTCTCGAAAAAATGCTAGGCATTCAAGTAAATACGTAGTATTTCGGCTTATATATAATTCACATATTAAACCTTCTTTTAAGTGCATATATATATATTTGGCATATAGGGCAGGCAGGAACCAAGCCGTACTTATGAGTAGTACTGCTCTGCTGAATCGAAACGTCCTCCTTTGCACAGACATTTCTTTTTTGAATTTTTTTTAAAGGTGTTTTTACTTAATTCAAGGGTTGACTTTAGCAGTAAACTAGGTCAATTTCATTTTGCGAGAGTGTCGGAAAAAAAGAGAAGAAGGGGACTTTTTCCGGGCTGTCATATTGTTTTTTTCTGTGCTTTATTGGCTGAGGAAAAGTTGTGTAAGAGAAAAGTCAAGAAAAATCTGGAACAGAAAAATTGATAAAAAGAGAAAAATCGCGCCAAACGGTCATCCTTCGCTGGATTACGGCTTCTAATAATTTCAGTCGAGTAAATCATATGCATTTATTGTAGAGCGGATAAAGGTTTAGTATAATTGATAATTGATTTAGGTTGGCTATTTCCAGACAAATCACTGATTCGCCTGGAAATAACCAACCTAAATCGTAATTTTCCACAAACTTTCGGGAAAGAGGAGCCAACCTTGCAATCTAGATCGCATACGAATATTGCTGAGTGACATAAATACAATTAATCCATGGTAGATCCGCTTTTTGCATAGACTAGTATTCGGTTGTTTAAGTCAAATACTTTTGTCGGCCTTGGGCACATTTAAATACATACTGTTTGAATGAAAGAGTTATCTCGTAAAATTCACTTAGTTCTAGGACTTACACATATACACTGTTGTGTTGTTGATTCACATAATTATCAGTGAACGGGGATTCATAGCCACAGCTTTGCTGACATTTTCCGCATGTGTACTAATTGAATTAAACTTAAAACATATACACTACAATGCCACAGTTTTAGTTATTTGTTGACCATATTGGGACAATTAATTGAGTTACTTTATTTTTCTTTATGTTATTAGATATTATGATCGCCTAAAACTTTAGAGATAATTTGGATAAATAAATTTCGTACTCCTTCCCGAAATTAATTAATTAAACCGAAACGAATAGCGGAATTTTCACATATTTTTAGTAAATAGACAGTTCAATTAATTAGATTCATGGGATTTGTTGCGACAAGATAACCTTAGTACAGAACAGCTGTCAAGGAAAGATAACATAAGTTAATCTAGGAATAATGGAAATTTTGTTTTATAAATTACGTTGAAAGCGAATCAAACTACTCATGTGAACTAGCAAAACTAATGTTACTAAGAACAATGCTAGGGAGGGAAACCAGAGGTATCAACTTAAAACTTTCGGACTTTGAAATTTTCATACTTTAAAATAGTATATACTGGATGCTGGAGCGCTTCATCTTGCCGTGGGATTTTGGTCGTGAGTACTTTCGGTGATTTATATTTGTTTTTTTTTTTCAATTCACATATACATTTATATACTGTTATTTTATAATAAATCATCTGCTACTTAAACCCTCTCTGTGTTGCGTTCATGCTGGTGCCAATAGTGTATAAACTGATGTGCCATATGCCTCGTTAAGATTACTTCTGTACATAGGCTTGATCTGTAAGCCTTGGGACTCTTTTAAGAGTAGGAATTTAATTAAGATAGTGCAGTTTATGAAGCACCTTCAAGAAATAAATGAATAGAATTTGTAACGTAATGGATCGATGGATTAATTATCTCCCCTCCGCTCTCCTGGATCCCTCGCTCGATGGCAGTGGTTGACTGTTTCCGCTTTTTTACTTCTTTCAAGTCATCAATAGGGACACAGATGTGCCCACAGTATCTTTGGGAGATTGGGGCCGGAACGGAAGGCAGGCCATCAGCGATTTTTCGTTTGTATGCTCACGGAAGCATGTCCTTGTTAGCCAACTGGCTGGACAGAGTCATGAATCTGTGCGATGACTTTTTGGATTTTGCTAACTAGTTAACGAAACTCATGGCTGTGCCCAACTGGAAGTTAGTTAGACATTGCAGTCGACCGAAGAGGAAGGTAGGATTTGTTGGAGAATGGAAGTGATCCTGGAGACCTTCAGTAATCAGGAGCTGATATGCTGCTAACTCCCTGGTTTAAGAATCTCTAGCAACATTCTTAGTCTTTAGCATACCTAACCCGACTTCTCTGAGATTTCCGTTTAGAACGAACAACTTTTCCACACTACTAACCTGTACTTATTTAATTTACGAACTGAATTTTTTTGAGGATAATAGATCTGGAAGACACTTGCCTTGAGAGTTAGATCTTGCAGGGGGGGGGGGGGGGGGAGAAATTTTACGAACATTTTTTTTATTTTTAAACTTTTGTATTTTGAGTTTAGCTCATAATATAGCATAATTTCGATACGGTAGATTACATTTATTTTAGTTTTGAAGATTTTTGTGCTATGCTATTGTGGACATCGATTGTTTTTGAATTCTTTTCGAGATTTGGTTGGCGTTATAGATCAGTGTCTACACGAGAATTTGTGTTTGTATCTTTTAATTTGGAAGTAGCAGCACTGGAGCTGTGCAGTACGTCCTGATTTTAATATCAGTATCAGTTAGTAAAGATTTTTCTTTCTGAATTCTGGAACCAGTAAGATTTGATCATCCTGATTCTAGCTTTTTAAGATCTATGACGGCAAAATAATATTAAATTAAATTTCATCAAATTTTCTCGAAATACATCGGAATTTTTCCTAAATCTAAACATCCTCCCCCCGTTGAAGCGTTGATTCAACCTTATTAGGCATCGATGGTTATGTTGAAGTCACTGGGTCGACTACGCCGTGGCTGCGGAATTGGCTTGGATCCCTTGGGTTTACAGATGTCGGCTCTGAACTTCCATGTCAAGTAGATAGCTGTTAATATTGTTAGTAGGATTGCAATGTATCCCACCGTGAACTGATGTACGTCATGTGCGGGTAGTTTAACAGGAAGTTTACTGTTAGCTAATTGTTGTTTTATGTGATCCCTTATTACTTGCAGTTCTTGCCAATGGGATTGATATAACGGCATTTGTGGGATCACCGCTGACAATTGTTCCGGATTTGCAACATCGGTGATATTGCTTGTTGCACTATAGGACATTCTTCCAATACTTGGGTAGATGTTGTGCCCTTGTATGGTTATTCGTTCCTGTCTTATAATGCAATCTTCTTCTTGTTTTAAGATTCCCGCTCCTTCTAGCGTAGCCGTTGTTACGTTCGTACCGCAGACAACCTTAATAGTTGTTTTATTCCTGACTGCGAACATCCATTGATTGGGATTATTCAACTGGATCCATTGAGGTTCATCTCCAGCGTTAATGATGTGACATTTTGTTGTTGGAAGTATTTCGTTCATTAAACTCACTTCACAGCTGCTTATACTTGAGCCCTTTTTGTAGATTGGGTGAGTTTGCTTGCACAAGTGATGATCTTCCTTGATAGATATGCAGGATTGCAGTCCCTGTTCCGTGAGCGGATAATATTGAGCACGGTGTAGGTTGATGATCAAAAATTTGGAAGATGGTTTGATTGAAATAAAGGTGTCATTCATCAGTGCAGGTATGGGTATTATTCGGAAAAGTTCGAACTTCTCGAATGACAATAGAGGCAGTGTTAGTTTAAATATTACATGTCTTGCGGTGGCTCATGCGGCAGACTTCATTAAGCTATACAGCTGTAGTACATGCTCTGCAGGTAACCTCAGAGTTGGAGGTAAGTGGCCTCTGATTTGAACTAGTTCTTGCTTTAGTTGAGATGGAGTGATCAGTTGCGGGCTAATCCGTCCGTGATGAGTGTCAGGCAGGGCGTCTATTATAG
This sequence comes from Dioctria rufipes, assembly GCA_963924295.1. Lineage (NCBI taxonomy): Eukaryota > Metazoa > Arthropoda > Insecta > Diptera > Asilidae > Dioctria > Dioctria rufipes. Next base: position 108,686,812 of record OZ002740.1, read on the forward strand.
AAAATTGAGCTCGTTGAATATTCGAAACTATGAGAACGACTTGAATAGAAACCGATGTGAACAAGCTAGTCAATTCTTCTTGGTATAGTTTTTCTGAAGCAAAGTTGGTGAAGTTGGAAAATAAATTCAGTTGTACCTCTACTTCCTTAAATTGTTGATTGATTTGTTCATAGTTCTTCTTCATGATATTCACAGTTGCGTCGATTATTGTCGTTTGATTTTTAATAAGGTTGAGTAGATGCTCTTCATTTGATTTAACGTCTTCAATTGTTTGAGACATTTTCTCAGCGTACTCCGAATCCAGAACACCGAATAACGCATTTGCAATATTTCCAATAAAATTTACCGCTCCTCGCCTTGTTCGCGTAGATGGAGATGGTGGTAGTAACAGTTCGTTGTTACTGGCTATTTCGTCTATCAGATGGTCTAGTTGTGTCGTAATAATAGTGCAAATTTTTTCCTTGGTTAATCTTTTACAGAGGTCGTGTAGCATCCGACTTCCATTTAGTACTCCTTCAAATTCACTCAAATAATTAGTCATATCGTAATACACAATCAAATCCCATTCATTTGTGATTATACTGGCTAATCCCAAATTTTCAAAATGTAGACCTGGGCTAGATTTGAAGTGTGTTGTTTCAATTGGAGACCCGAAAATTCCTGGTAGAAACAAACAGGTCAAGAGTATAGTGCTGATTGTATGACCAATCGAGAGTCGTGCCCTCTTTCTTGGGTTTGTATGTATATCAGTTGAAAGAGTGTCCTGTGTCGTTGTAAAGCTTGCGCTAGTAGCAACCGGTTGATTGCCTCCAACGTCATTGTTTGATGTTAATTCAGTTGGTGTAGTTGTCTCTTCATCTTGGCTTGGAAGAGGTGCAAGTTTATGTATAGGCCTGCGCATAATGGTTTTACCCACTCGAACATCCGCCACTCGAGCCAAGCCAGGAACCTTAATATATTCAACATAGCCATCCTCTTTAAACAAAACAGTCAAACCTGAGAGGGGATAAAAACAACAAAAAAAAAAAAGGAAAGAAATATACCCAAGTATGTTCTTTATAAAAAAAGTATATTAGAAAGCGTTAGTATTACATAATCTTATACTTACGTTAGTACATACACAAATTATCAAATTAAAAAATAACCGAAAAAATTTAAAAAAAATCGTACGTTCTGAGGCGCAACAAAAGACTCCCCGATAAGTACAGCGACGCCGCCTAGTAGAAATTAAATTAAAACAATTAAAATATATCTACAATAATTCATAAAAGCAAAAACTTGCCAATGAACGACACTCCCATGTCGTCAGACCACAGCACAAAATCAACAGGATACTGCCAGTCCTCTACGACTGGGCCGCGCTACAGAGGAAGCTTACAACGTCCGAGGACGTGGAACATTAAGCGCGTACGACTAGCACATATACGCCAGTCGCCCTAATAGCATAGGGTGCTGGCGTGCGGTAAACCTCTCCTCCAACCGCAATTAACAGGATCATTATGAACAATGAGCCCTATCAAAAACTGCAAATACAAAAAAAAAAAAACACCAAAAAACACAAAATAAAAGTAATGCAACATGTATCACAAATCGCAAGCAAGTTTCTTTCTCGTTCAACCTTGTCCTCGCCAACTCTCTTCCCCTTAAGTTGAAACCACTGGCTTATAACAATGGACTGAGCGTATTGCCATTTTCCTATAGGAAAGAATGGCACAAGTTTTATAGTCCTCTCTGTCGCCCTATGGCAGAGTTAGAGCTACCAACATCAAAATTATTAAAATTTGCGTTCCGAAATTCATCCACGCAATTTCTGGACGACCCCAAATTAAATATAAATTGTCAGTGCAAGTGTCACTTGTTCCGTCAAACCTTTTCTAATAATTCGGCAGTCTGCTTTTTCCGATTTTTGCTGTTCACTCAATTCTTGTTTCAATTTATTTTCTTATAATCTGTTATGCTCATGATATTTAAACACCATGCTGGGAAAACTACGTAATAAACTCCCTAGAACATTATTCATTGGGCATAGAGGTACCGGTCTATCGGCTTATTTAATCTGAGGTTATTATTACAGTACTCGTAGTTTATGGAATATTCTTTAATAGTGCCACAGTATATTCATAGTGCATTGCCTGATTTTCATAGGATGAGGAATATATTGAGAGGCGGAAAGTCATTCACAGCTGGTGATGAGATTTATACATGGGTGCAGCAGCTTAGAGTAAAGTTGATCAACAATAGCAGCATTTCATTATGCCTTTATAAACAAACATTTATTTATTTGAGTACCCGTGCCAAAGGCACGCATACCGCTGGGCACAAAGTTACATAGTAGATTTACATTTACATTTATTTCGTGCCAACCGAGTTTCACATATTTTTAATAATAATTTTTCTCAACAGTAAATTTTTGGGTTTGGCTTCTTACGCCTGCTGTTCCGAAACTAGTTTTTTACTGTTATCAAAATATAAGGAACAAAAGTGAGAGATGAAACGTCATAGTGAGAATCACATCGCCATAATTTATATGGTCATTCTACATTCCAATTTGCTGGTACTTCAGAAGCAAAAAGTTCTGAGGATTTTATCAAGTCCACTTGATAGCCACAGTCATAGACAAGCCCCTCAGAGGCTTCTGTTCCTGTTCTGTTCATATAAATATTTTGGGCATTAAAAGGTTCAGCTGCATCGCACAGCAGTCAAAAACAAAAATTCGCGAAAATCTAGTGACTCAAGCTTTTCTAGTGCTATTGATATCGGACGTCTGCATGAAGGTGGTAGCTTAAAACTACATTTACACAGCGAAAGTAGATTTCGTAAATAGATTTCATGACAAGTACTTTCATGAAATTTTTTGTTTTACACATTTGTTCCGTTTGTTATGTAAATAGTGTTCAGCACCATGGATACAAACAAAATTAAGGTCCTGCTCTCTCGATGTTCTTATCACCTTCTCATTTTCAACTTTCATGACCTTTACTTCAGTGGGCCCAGAAAAGTGGAAATTTACTTTCTTAAGTAGAAGATTTGTATGGAAACGTACAAATGAAAGCGGAAAGCTACTGTCGCCGTGTAAATGGAGCTTAGGACTAAGTAATTCACATCACAAAAAGTTATCGAATGCTGCAAGAAAGTTCAAGTTCACACAACATTCCGCATTTTGGTGCTGTATATGAAACGTGCCAGCATTATCCTCATTCAAAACTTTCATATTCAATATCGAATTCATCTGATTTGGGTGTTTTATCACCTACACATCGTGCAAATACTTCAATTTTAAAAAAGAGACTCCTCTCGGAGAGCTCAGTACTTACCAAGCGTCGCATCAGTCGTAGCGTTATCAGAAATCAAGCATTGGCCGGGCAATAGAGGTGCAAGTGATGATTCGATGCATGAAAAATTTTTGAGTGTTGAAAATAGTCTAGTGTCGCGCAGAGCGAAGAAAAGCAAGGTCAAAAGCCTAAAGTGCTGGCTAAGTTTGGGCCATGAAGTTTCCTCCGCCAGCCGGTCTGACAACTGTAAACCGAGTATCACAGTTCTCTATTATGAAAGAATGTGATATTGAGAGAATTCGGCAATTTAAATTTTTATTCTAAGAGTATCCTCAGAGTTGCGCATAAAGCTGGAAAGAAAATGATCGAAAAGCTCGAGCGGGTATGACTTTAAACTCAGTTGCAAATAATATCATATTCGATATAAGTAGTATAGCTATGTCGGTTCTAGACCACTTTTGATCGAAATTTTTCTAAGTCCAGAAATGACATTTGGACTTAGAAAAATTTCGATAAAAATTGGTCTTAGAACCGACATAGCTTTTTGTGGGATATTTCTGAAAAATTTTATTAAAAATTTTCTAAGTCTAAATGCCATTTCTGGACAGGAAGTTGCGGTTTTACCATTTTATTATAAATTATAAATAACAGATGTACAGGATGTTGCGGTTTTGTAATTAATTATAAAATGTAAATTTTATTAAAAATTTTCGTGGGATATTTCTGAAAAATTTTATTAAAATTTTTCAAATAAAATATTTTCATGAACAAGTCTTCAGGAGTGGTTTTACTTAAAAATTTTAAATAACAGATTCACAGGATGTTGCGGTTTTTTCTATAGGAAAATGTGTTCTAGTTGGAAATAAAATATTTTCATGAACAAATCTTCAGGAAGTTGTGGTTTTACTTAAAAATTTTAAATAACATATTCACAGGATGTTGCGGTTTTTACTAGAAGGAAAATAATGGTTGATATTTAAACTGTAAGAAATTTAAAATATGGTAACTATGGGGTGGTGGGAATTTTTCCTTAGAATTGCTCTATAAAACCAATTGACAGCTCTTATTTGGACAATAGTAAGATTCTGAATTTTGTTCAATAAAGTACTGTTTAATACATCGCTCTGGATAAAATGGATTGTGAACACCCAAAAAAATTAAATATTAAAAGAAGCCAAAAGATGAGAATTGACCATTCCATAACTCGAGCGACAAAACCTGAGGAGAATTATCTAGCTGTTTTAAATGGATTCAACTTTAAACCAGCACTATCTGTTGCGAAAATGGATGTTAATAAAACATACAGAATTCTCAACGCAAGCAGGAGAAGTACTAGTTTCGGTGAAAAAATAATGTTAGAATTGGAGGATTACCATCTGTATTTACCACCCCGATTCAATAATCTCTCAGAAGATATTATCAATGACATCAATAATAAGCAAATTTATAAAATAATTAATGAGTTTTATCCCAATAAAACTTACAATTTGAAATTTAGTATTGGTGAGAGTGAAGATGATGATGATGATGTAGATGAGAATGAAATTCATTATCCTCATAAAATCTCAAATATGTACAGCTTTTAAATAAAAAAATATTTATATATTTGAACAAAGTTTATTTAGTTTCATTTAATTTTATACGTTCTAAGGGTGTAGATGTTTTGGGCGGAAAAAATAAAAAAATGTTTTGGGCTGATTCTATATGGGATGAAACGCATTTTTGTACCTGTCTGAATGGTTGGATGTATATGAAGATTGTGCATTCAGTTGTAAGATGTGACTTAATGAAAGTATATATGACTGCTGAAGATGGTAAAAGATGTAAGGTATTAACCTTGGCTAGAGGTCAACCAATTCCCTCAAATTTTGGGGAGATGCGCATGAAACCATTTGAACATGTTAAGATTGAAGTCAAGGGAGGAGAAATAACTGTATTAGGCTGGCTACAAGATGGGACGATCAGACGTCCAAGTACTAATTTCTTCCTACATAACTGTCCGTTTGCAGGTGAGGAGGAGTGGTATCGTAAACCAATAAAGCAACAGGAAGCAAACAAATCAGAAAAAATAAAAGATGTAAAAGAGTGTGAAGGCAGTAATATTCAAACAAATAATGATATGAAAATTGAGTGATAAGGGTGGAATTGTATATAATAAATTAAATTAAGGTAATGATGTATAGTCTTTGTCAACGTTTTGAAGAGTGAACAACTAAACGAATAAAGATATATTATGTCATTCAAAACTTTTATTGCATTTGCATTAGTATGCTCTTTATATGCAAATTGCTTAGCACTCCCAATAAATTTAAACTTGGGGCATAAATCAAGTGATAATATCGATTTCAATATACAATTACCAAATAATGATTCTATTCAAATTTCTTTATCATTTCGGTTACTTACACTAAGTAATGCTACTTATGATGCCATACCTACAACAACAACTAACATGCCTTTGAATGAGAATGATGATGATGATGATGAAGGATATGTAAATGATAATTCTTCTGTTATCTCTTTAGAAAATGGAACTAAGTCTCCTAAGGAAACTGATGTGGAAATAATACCAGAAAATGGTATAGTGAGTGTTGAAGAGGCAATTGAAGGATTTAGGCAAGACTTAATAAACAAAGAAAAAGACATAGGTGGAATTATAGAGAGTGATCGTGTGTTTTACAGACATTTTAAACTAAACTTTGAGGAGGACAAATCAATAAGAGTTCGATGTACATATGACAGCAACTATAAGCTTAGAACACTAAAAATATCTTGTTATGAATATCATGAACTTGAAGGAGAACGAATTTTGAGTAATGGTGAAGTTGAATACTTCAGAGAAAATGACTCCACATATAAATCTGATATTACATCTGTTGATTTGAGGAAAATGAAACAGACTTACAATATGGATATTTCATAAACTGTAGAGTTCCAGCTAAAGTGAATAAGAAACAAAAGTTTATAATATTATGTGAATAAAACAATTGATTTTTAAAAAAAATGTATTTTATTAAAAATTATCCATAAATTTCTTATACAGGAAAACATTTTGTAATGCACATACACCATTATGTATCATACATCGTGGTACATCAACATATTTTTTTCTTAATTCTTCTGATATAGGACACCCCTTTTCATCTAAATTGTAAATTGGTACATTCTTTTCTAGCTTTAATATATCGGTAATCCACTTGATTTTTTCATATCCTTTCACATATATGATCTTGTCTTGGAGAATGTCTTTAAAAATGGCAGTGACACTATCCTGTGAAGTAAATCCTCCATTCCAAACAAATCCATGGTGATATTGATTTAGCCATCTTGCTTGATTTTGTAATTCCGGAGGTAGATTTTCAAAGCTGTATATTGGTTTCAAAATAAAGTGCTGTAGTTGATTATCCTGAGTTATAATGGCAATTTCCTTTAAGATGAACGTATTTCTAGGTCCTTTGAACCCTTGAATATCAATGATGCAATTCATTTTTACAGTTTATGAACTTCACTAGTTAGTGGGTTGTACTGAACTATTCTATCATGTATAAGTAGACAGTATGCAGCAGTATTTTTTGGTATATTCACAGATGTTTGAAACTCTATGCTGACATCTACAGGACCAGTTTTGAGATATTCATTTTGCCGTGAGCAATCAATAACAACTAAAGGAGCCAAGTTTTTGAACTGCTCTTTAGTGAGTAATGGTTCAGGTCGGCGGTTGTAGTATGACTGTTGGAATTTACAATACATCTCATATAATATAGCGTATTGATCTATATTATATTTTATATTCAAATCATTGTATGGATATTTTTCAGAATTTAGATAAACTTTTAGGTCTGTTAGGTTGCAGTGATCAAATTTGGATGCGTCTTTTTCACTCGAATCTTTACGGTCAGTTTGTAAAGCAAAAATCACATATCTTGGTTTTTCTAGTTGATTAACTGTTTTAACAGCCCATGTATGACGGGTGGACTGTGGTGGTGATGGATATTCATACAAATCCCAACTTCGAAATACCATTTCAATTGGCCGATTGCTTTCAGTAATTTTCAATAGAGACAACTTTTCCATATCAGCTACAGTAACATGTGGTAGATGCCATTGTAATTTAAGTATATTTACTGAGCCATCACAATCTTTGGCATAAATTGCATTTAGGTCCGTTCTGGAACGAACCAAAACTAGTTCATGCTTAGCATTAATAACTATTTTCTTATAGTCTTCAGCAAATCCAAGAAGATATTTTAGTGGTATGCAAAAATTAAAGTTTCTTTCTGAGTTAAGAGTTATATTGGTGAGAGACCATCCTGAATTTAGAAGCATCTTACTTTCACTTTCGTTTAATGAAAGCTTATTCTTCATCGTTGAAGTAAGACCAACATTTTTATTGCGATCAATTTGTACTCCATTTATTTCATACCGGATCTCCTCAAATAAAAATGCCATCGCATTATTAGTTAACTTTACATCCGGAGTTTTGTCAGCCCCCTTAGGAATACATTCCAATTTCCCTTCAATGTAAATAAAACTTTCACTTGGAAGTACATAGATGTCTTGATGTTGAATAGCTATACGTATTTCATCATTGTTTTTGAAAGAGTTCGTAAAGGGTGAGTAACTATGATATTCAATTTTTGCGACACTATTATCATAGCTCACAGCATCCTTTATACTTAAGACTTCACTCATTGCTTGTCTTTTATGATAAATCCTAAAGATCTCAAGTATTTCTTATTTTGCGGGGTAAGTTTGAACCTTTTTTCTCTTTGAGGTCTAAATTCGGTGAGAGCTGCAGAAGAACTGTTGTTGAGGGTAGCTAATATACGTAATTTATCCTTATTATATATTATCATGTTGCGGTTTAAGATGTAACCGAGCTGTTATTGTCTCTCCCCTAAAATTTATTAAATCACCGTCCTGATCAATAAGCTTTAAGCTAATGGAAGTAATTCTTCGAGTGGTTAGCGGTAAATAAATGACGTTCTTCGGTACCTCAACTATCTTATAACCAGGTCCCACCTTTGGGGAGAATTCGTGTATTGTATGAACTCGTGTATCGTTCATGAATGATCCACTTATTATATTACATTCCACTCTTATTGTATTAACTTTAATTATATTAACTGGTAAATCTGATACATGCAATTTATTAGGCTCCAGCTGTCGCTTACTAAACCCTAAAAGTGATCCAACTGTACCCTCTTTGTTAAAGTAAATAGGCCCACTAGATTTGATTTCACTTTTCAAAGTGTTATTGTTCGCACGCAATTTTATATGGTAACTCTCTTTACTTAATTTACTTAATTGATTCTCAAGATATTCGGCTATGTCATCTATCTCATATGATCCTGTAGGTATTTCTATAACCGCACCCCCAACGTGAAATAGATTATTTTTTTTATTCTCAATATTTGGTATTGAATTGTAAGTTTGGAAATCAATTAACCCACATACATAATCCCCTGGCAAATCTATGGGGGGGAAATACTCAGTTGTTAATATAGATGAATTTCCGCTTAATGTAAGTGTTAATGACATCGCGGTGTAATTTAAAATGACGCAATTGCCTGGTTTCCTCCCCCATTTATATAGATTTGTAAAGGCAATGAGAATCATTTCAGTTTTAACCATAGGTGGATTCAGTAGTACAAGAAGGAAATAAAAAATATGGAAATATTAAATGATGAAGTGCAAATATTTCTTAAACATTTCGATATTAGCAGATTCTTGCAAGAGTATGACAAGTTGTTACTAGAAGAACATAAGGAGGAAATAGAAAAATCCTACCGCTTTTTGGATGAATATAAAGAAATGAACATATTGACTTCAAAATATGGGGAGCATTATGAATCCTGCAGTTGGGCTTACAATACTTCAACATCGGGTCCAGATACTTGTAATTGTCGGCATGTTAAAAGAAAATTTTTGCGAATATCTAAATTATTGAAGTTATATAATAGAATTAAGGGACCTTGTTGTTCCTATTGTATACAGGAAATATTTTAAATAAATAAATAAAAATACATACATATTCTTTTATTTATCATAACAATCATACAAAAATTTCAAACATAAATGACCGCATATAATCGAGTTATATGTTTGATGTGGAGAATAATTATACCTTAAATTACTACTTAAATATTTTCTAATTTCTAATGGTGGCTGTAAATTTCCAAAGCTATCAAAGTACTGAATATCTTCATCATTTTTATAGTACGCTACCCAATGAGTTCCTGGGCCAGATGATATATCCAAGTTGATAATACCGCATTCCTTCTTGTTCACTTTCTTTGGAAGCTTATCTCGCATGAAAACTCCTCGGAAATATGGCAGATCTTTTGCATATTTATACAAATCTACCTCAGTTAATGGTCTTTTAGGTAGCGTTTTCAATAGTTTTTTGGCTCTGGGTTTAAGTATAGCCCCAATCCTTTTTTATGAGGTTTGAGATAAAGACCTTTCCCTATTAGACGGGATTCCATTTCTTCATTATGCCTCTTACTCTCTTTAAGCTGCTCCTTTGCATCTTTAACAGCATTAACAGCTTTAATAATAGTACCAGCTCCTCCTCCTAAAGATCCTAAAGCAGAAAGACCCGCAAATAAAGGAACGAGGAATGGTAAGATACCTCCAGTTTTTGGTATAGGTATGACTCGCGGAACTTTCACATTTTTCTTCCTATATTTAATTATATCTCCTACTTCCTTTCGTGCTAACGCAATGGCTCTGTTCAAAGAATCAGGTTTTTGCCTTTGAATTGATTTACGTGTCTTTGAGATAACCGTTCTCAGGGTAATGTTTTTCTTAACTTTTTTATTTTTCTTTCGTGTGCTCGTTTTCTTCTTATTCGCCATACCCATCCCGAATTTAGCCTTAGCATTCATGATATTGGTAACTAGCAATGCGTTTGCACGTTCACCTAGGTTTGCGTCAGTAGATTTAACTCGACTCCAAGCCTTTTCAGCCAAAATCCGATCTGCTATGTTGCGATCTGGTGTACTTTTGAATTTAGAATAAGCAATATCGTGTTCTTTACATGCACTATCTAAGGGATTAATACCAGGATCACCCCGAGCTAATCTTTTTGCTAGTTTCGTACCAGGTCCACAATATTGGTAGCCTGGTAAGTGTAATTCAAACGGCAAATTATTAATGAGTGTGTTAATTACTCCCGCCCCTTTCTTATTATGCTCAAGCATAAGTATGGATGACTTTAACCTTCAACATTCAGATACAAACTAAAAAGTATTTAAATTTAGTAAGCATTTATAGGTTGGAGTTAGTATTCAAAATGAAGTTCATTAAGCAAAATCTATCACTGTCAATAAGAAATAATGATTTTCAGAGCAATATTAAAGAAACTGGAAGACATAGTTCATTATTACCTAATAGTATACGTGCTCTAATAGTTGGCCCCTCCAATTGTGGAAAAACAAATGTTATGATTAGTTTGCTGGAGCATCCTAATGGTTTGAGTTATGAAAACGTTTATGTATATTCCAAGTCACTCCACCAATCAAAGTATTTATACTTAAGAAAACTTTTGGCACCCATACGAGGCTTAGGCTATTATACATTTTCTAATAATGATGATGTTATACCATTAGATGAGGCAAAACAAAATTCAATTTTTATTTTTGATGATGTTGCATGTGAGAAACAAGACAACATACGCTCTTATTTTTGTATGGGCAGACATAATAACATTGATAGTTTCTATCTTTGCCAGACTTATACTCATATACCAAAACACTTGGTACGAGATAATGCCAACTTTCTCATTTTATTTAAACAAGATGATACAAATCTTAGGCATGCTTATGATGATCATGTGAATACGGATATGAATTTTGATACTTTCCGAGATATATGTGCTAAGTGTTGGAAGGATAAATATGGGTTTCTGGTAGTAGACAAAGACAGCCCCTTAAGCAAGGGACGTTACCGTCAGGGATTCGATATATATATTTCCCTATAAATATAACAGACCCGTTAAAGCAGTCAACAGATCAGTTAAAGCCGTTAACAGGCCAGTTAAAGCAGTTAATAGACCCATTAAAGCTGTTAACAGACCAGTTGAAGCAGTCAACAGACCAGTTAAAGCAGTTAACAGGCAGAACAGTTTTAAAAAATAATAATTAGTACAAAATGGGTAAAAAGGAGGAATTCATTGCGAATAAGAAGGAGTTAATCAGGGATATTATTAAAACTAGAAATGCTATCAAGAAAAAGTATCGAACTATAAAAACGGGGCGAATCGATGTTGAATCTCAACTTGAAGAAACATTTAAGCCCATAATAAAACCACTTAAAGAGCTTGTAAGTGAAACAAAAGTAAAACATCATGCTGATATAAAATCAGAACCTAAGAAGGAAAATAAAATAAATGATGATGATGATTATGATAACTTCGAGTTAAACCCAAAGCAAATGTATATGAAAATGGAACCAACAAGCACACCACTAAAGTATAGAGATTCTTCTTTAATGTCATCACAAGACGAGTATGGAACACCAACTCATTCAAGAACCTTAGCTAATAAATCAGATTCCACCCTCAACTTATCAACTGGATTAGTTAATAAATATTTAGAATTTTACCAAGCCAAAAGTCCTAAAATTGACCACACTTATGGTGTTTACAGGGATGAAGGGGGGTGGAAAATTGGGAAATCTAGCATTGACATTGATGCACAAAATTTTGTTATTAATGGCAAGCAATATAACATAACACCTGGTTTATGCGAACTTCTTTTTATGAAAGAACCATCAAAGATATATGATGAAAATGACTTAGCTAATTATCGAGAAATCTTGGAGGATTCTAATGCCCATAGACGTGATTATAGTGCCCATGGACAAATAAGAGGTAGTAAAGGCCCTAAATATAAAAGAATTATTAGAAAATTTAGCAGTCATGAAGGTATGGGGCTCATGAAGCTTCCCAGAGAGACTATTGACTATGTTTACTGGGATGATCCAAATGAATTGGTAGACAGATTACGGCTTTTAATTGGCTCTCAAGTAGCTGGGAATAATAGTCATAACAATGAAATTGTTTCCATTATTGAGGAGTTAAGAGAGTCTGATTTAATTTTATAAAAGCCTCCTTCCGCTTTTATATATATTTATTCATGAAATGAGTGTTGACAAGTTCGGACGATCGCTAAGAGATGGTAATATTGGACGAGGTTCTCCAGGACCTCGAGGAGAACTGGGTCCTTCTGGGCCGCCAGGTGAAAAAGGTCCCCCCGGACCTGCAGGAGTGGGTTTCCTATTAACATCAGATAAAAACTATGATATGCAATTCAACAGCATTAAGAGAGAGATTTGGATGATCTCTGGCAAGCAGATTTGGTTGAAATGGGTGCTTATGTTCGTGAAAATAAAGGCTTTTACTATTTACTAACAGTGATTGATACATTTTCAAAATATGCTTGGGTAGAACCTATTAAAAATAAAACTGGAAAAGAGGTAACGGCTGCAATGGAAAAAGTTCTAAAAAGCGGTCGGATACCTAAACATTTGCAGACAGATGATGGTAAAGAGTTTTATAATAAAATATTCCAGACACTAATGCTAAAGTATGGAATTAAACACTATTCAACTTTTAGTATAATGAAAGCCTCAATAGTTGAAAGATTTAATAGAACATTGAAAGGCATGATGTGGAAAGAATTTAGTAAGAATGGCTCCTATCGTTGGATTGATTTTGTACACAATCTTGTTTATGAATATAATAATAAAAAGCATAGGACAATTAAAATGCGCCCCTCTGATGTTAATCACATTAATAAAAAACTTCTACTACAAACAGTATATAACCACATTAAAATGGTGGAGAAAGCAAAATATAAGGTTGGTGACTATGTTCGCATCAGCAAGCACAAACATATATTTGAAAAGGGGTACACACCGAACTGGACGACTGAGATCTTTAAAATTAAAACCATACAAAATACGAATCCTATGACATATCTTCTAGAGGATTATGAGGGGCATCCAATCAAAGGAGGATTTTATGAAAAAGAACTACTAAAGACTAAATATCCGCATAATTACCTTGTTGAAAAAGTATTGAAGAAGAAACGGAATAAATTTTTTGTAAAATGGCTAGGGTTCTCTGCAAAACACAATTCATGGGTCAATAAAAATGAAATATTATAAATTTGTTGTATAAATAAATGATTTATAAGACTAGTAATTAATCTTATGGGGATAATTATGGATTATTAAAGGATTGAAATAAAAATTTTTAATGTATGAAAATTTTCTTTATTAATAATACTATATAAAAAATCTAGTGGTTCAATAAACTATAATGGCCCCATGGTAAAGTATCTGTAGAACCATTTATTAAATAGCGCTTATCATCATAAGGACTTAAGGCTAATTTATTCTGACTTATACTAAAAACATCATGATTTTTAGATTGTATGGAATTCTGCTGTCTATAAATTTCAGTAAATTGATTTAAACATTTTTTATAATCATTAAAGCATATTGATGTTTTAGTTACATAACTCTTAACTCCTTTAGCTTTATTTACATAATCTTCACCTTCTACTCTTAAACTGTACATCTTAGCTCTTAATCCAATAAATTCACTTAAAATTCGCCCACTTAGTTCATCCTTCATCAAGCCTGGTACTTTCTTATTATTACGTTGAATACCATAAATATTATTAGTGGGATAGTCACTAGTATCAAACATATGAATATCTCGCTTCATTATTTGATATGGATCCTTTTTAACTACTTCATAAATGAGGGAATCTGTATCAGTATAGAGACATTTACACAGCTCTCCAAATATACGTTTCATATAATTATAATGAAAATTATATAAACATGTTTTTGATATATCCAAGATAGCTTGCCCTACGTAAATAGGCTTATTCATGCACACTTGCGTTTTGTTTAATTCAACTACAATTAAGTTTTCATCAAATATGGTGCGACTATGAAAATTTGGTTTAGCGATCATTACTTTAGCACCATATCTACCATACCATTTTGTAAAGAGTCGAACATCCACACGTTTTCTAACATTTTCCATCGTTTTGCCAAATATCGCATTATTCAAAAGCTTAAAAAAGTTTTTCTCGAACTCATTTTTTGCTGCTGCTCTAAAAGTGGTGTTGAAATCAATATAATTTTTTAGCCATGGTGATTGATCAAACTGCAGAATTCTATACACTCTTTTCAATATAAGTCCATTATCTAAACATTGTTTAAGATTACGATAGTGAAGGATGTATCTGTCTTTATTATATTCAGTTAGCAATAACTTTGAATGTTTAGATTTAGGTGGTTTCATTTCAGTAGGAGCAAATGGTAGATCTTTATGATTATCATGTATTTCATGTGGATATTCTAGTTGAACTTCTAAAAGATAACCAACCTTAGCATCATCTGAAATTGTTTTAATGTCAACATTATTAACCCACTTAAAATTTCCTATTGGTAAAAATTGTGACATTGCCCATCCATATAGATTATTTGCATCAAAGTACATTAAAAAGTTTATCTCCTTCTTAGGATCATAATCAACCATATATCTATTATTAGCTTTACTATATCGACCACTGCATTGAGTTACACCACCTCTAATACCACGTTCAATGAATAATAACATATCGATATCTGTAATTAGCTCTAATTTTACTTTTGTATGTAGCAACATAGCATCCCAACTTAAGCCTGGTGTCGTATAGTAATGAGCTGGATCCAGTCGATGGCTTCGTAGACAGCTTTGGCGAAAACTTTCAAAAATTTCAGTTAGCAAAAAGATGTCGGTCTTCAAATATAAGTCAGAATATTCACCTAGCGTTTGAATAGTAAATGCATTCCATACCTTTTGTGCATGTGCATAATCATCATCATTGATATTACTATTATTAAGTTTACTATAAAAATTTTCTTTAGATGGTAGTTGACTTTCATTTAATTTCTCCCAACTGTCCATATAATCATAAGGAAATACCCCTTTTCGTGAAAGGAGATGATGGTTTTTGGGGAACTCCTTTTTAATTAAATCGAATTCATTGCAGTACGATGCCAACATTTCAATAGATGAAGGTAAAAATCGAAATGAGTCGATAAATTTAAAAGTAGTTTGATAGCCATCCACATTTTTTGTGAATGCTATATATCTTTCTTTGTTTAGTGGAAGCAAATTAATTTTACCGTTAAAAGCTGTGGCGATATCTTTAATAATGAAATGAGCATCATATCCACTCAAGTTATGAAACACCACTGGAATTATACGACTATCCTGAAAATTCAGATTACAACTTTGATGAGCCATTCCACGCACTTTTCCAGTTAAATGACAGTGATCAACAACACGTACGTCAGAGGCAGCAAACGTAATTTCACATATGTGGCACATCGTTTGATTCTCTAATTTACAGTTAAGTTCAGCATTAATCTCATCCATAGGAATCTCACATATAAATGTTGTTTCAACATCTTCCGCCAATTGTTTAAGCTCACTTGCGAACCATGCTCCACACTTAAGACCACGATATGAATGATAAAAATTTAATGTTGGATCATAAGAACACACAAAATAATATCCAATACTATGTATTTCATGCTTCTGATAACGCTTAGTGGTATGCCCAACAGTCTCATTAATTGGACTTAGCAAACTTTCAGTATCAGCGTATATTATGTATGGACACTTTTGTTTATAATTATAGTTTTGAAAAGATAACCACTTTTGATTTTCTGTAGGTAGAATTATTTTACATTTATTAATTTGATTACAATCAACAGTATGTTGACTAAGTTTGGGTTCACTATGAAAGTAATGAAGACATCGATCACATATCCACTTTTTATGTCCCAACCGCGATAATTGTGAGGATACTAATCTTGATAAATTTTTTATCCAACAAAAATGATAGTTCATTTCAGCATCATCATCATTATCATCATCATAAGAATCAAATTCGGAATCATCGGTTTCATCTCTATTTATATATTTATCCTGAAGCATTAATAAGTTTACATGTTGAGATAATTTTTTTTTACTTAATCTTGTTGGTATAACAGTAAAAGCATTATTCCTTTTTTTAAGTATGTAAACGTTAATGCTAATGTTATTATTTCGCTCAAATTTCAGTATGTCTTTCATTTGAATTGGAAAATTGATACCTTCTAAGTTAAGTATATCAGCATAATATGGATAAGAGCTTGGCCGATCGGAATGTACAAAAGTTTTATGTAAAGCACTCACAATACTCCACGCAAAACAAGCATTATCCAAATTTTTAATATTCACACAAGCTTTTTTTCGTTTTATTTGTGGTGGTAGATCTATATATGATGAGCCTCTTAGGGGTACATACTTATTAATGTTTACTGCCAAATTTATAATTTCACTCAATGCCCAACCACTATCACGTTCTTGAAACTCTTCTAAATTTACTAACAATATATTTTGTATGTTATAAACTATTTCTTTTAAATCACTTCCAATGTCAATTATTTCATTTGCTGTTGTAAAATATTTATATTCAAGTATTTCAACACCATCGAGAGTAAATTTTTTAAACTCACAGCAAAACGATAAATTAAATTTTATTGTGTTGAATTTTTTCAAAGCTTTTTTCAATTGTTTCACTAACATCTTCCCAGTATGTTCCAAAAACAATTTAGGGTCCTTATATCTGTGGTTTATAAATACACCAGTTCGAATGCGATTTTTAAATGCTGAGTTAATATCCCTCCACATAATCGATGCAATTTTTCTTTTATTTTTTAATCCACTACCAGTGTGATGCAATTGCTTAAGTTCTTCCATAAATTTTTTCATATGTCCAATATTGTTCTCAATTTTCTTTTTTTCACCCGTTGACTTAGCAAGTCTTAATGCTCGATACATGAGACATGTATTCTTTTTACAGTAATCTGACCACTTATTTACCTTAAGAACATCACTAACTTTAAGTAATGGTATAACTTCTTTTAATATTTTAACTATATTACTAACAACTTCTGTATATGAAGCCATATTTTAAACTTTGTGCTCTGCAGTAAATGGGTATACTTGAAATAGCTTCAACCCACAAAATATTGCTCTTTATATATCATGGAAATGAATGAATTTATTTAAAAGTGTAAAAAATACATACAAAATGGTGGAAATTATAGCTTTTTTATTTTATTTTAATTACTTAAAGAATTGTTACATCAATATTATTATTACAATTAGAACATATTATAATATTATCCAAAAAAAATGTATTAAAATCATCCATATCAAAAAAAGTTCGATTCACTAATATTTCATCATCAATTTCAATATTATTATTGATTGTACACGAAATGCAAAATGGCTGATTATTTGAAATTACATGATGAAATGATATAGTTATATCAAAATCATCAATGTCTGATTCCAAATCGGAGTCATCAGATGTTAAAGACATCTCGTTATACATATCGTCAGGGTCTCCAATATCATCAGAATATAGCACATCAACAATATCCAGAAATCTGTATACCATAGCAATACGATTAATTTCTCTTCTAACATTGTTATATTGAGCACTTTCTTCACCATGTAAAATATCAACAAAATTGAATGAACACTCAGACCTGGGGGCCATTATTAGATTTTCATAATAGCACTTTATTCACGCGAACTAAAATTTGAATGAAACTTTTAAATGAATATTCATTTATATGAATTAAAACTTAACCAATCAAACCACAATGATTGTTGTGGTTATGAAAAAATAACTTTTAGCTGATGGTGAAAAGAAACAAAGACAAAACAAACCATTTATAATTAAAACTTCAAAAATAATAACATAATTTTTTATGTATCAATTATTCTTTTTATTTCACTATTTATAATTCCAATACAATATCTTAGAAATAAAATATCACTACAATCAATACTATCATACCCAAAAAACAGAGCCTCATGTAGATTCCACATTTCTTCAATGTCATCATCATTGACGTCCGCCAAAACCATTTCCTCTGCCATACGGCTGATGTTAATTAGCAATGCTTCACTATCTCCAACGGTGACAACCCCACCGTCCTGTAGATGTCTAATAAGGTTAATCAGCTCCTCTTTAATCCATTTTAACCGTTGTATACAATTCTTGACCTCATCAGCCAAAACCATGTCAATTACACTTATTTGTTCCATATCTAAAGAAATATGTAAAAATTTTTTATAAATTTAAAATAATTAAAATCAATGAACTTACCAAACTTGTGAACTATTCACTAACTTAGAAGCTTCTACAATTTTAATACAATCAGTTAACAGCTTTTATATACAAAATTTATGACAAAAATTGTGGTTCAATCAAATGTTTTTGATATGAAAAACTCATTTCACCGCAATTTCCTAAACGTAGGTATATTCATAAAAATTTCTTGTCCAAATTTTTCACATTAAAAGTCTCACATTTAAAACCGCAACAGCATAAAACTTGCTCATAATTTATATGAAAAACTCATTTCACCGCAATTTCCTAAACGTATATTCATAAAAATTTCTTATCCAAATTTTTCACATTAAAACTCTCACGCTTAAACCACAACAGCATAAAACTTGCTCACGATTTATATTTTGTTAATTCTTAAATTCGTTAACCACAATTTGTCGGAAGACTAAATCAAACTTTTGTTCAAAGATATATTGACCACAAGAACTTGACCATATTTTGTACAAAGCTTGAGAAAATATATTTCTAACCTGACGAAATTATTTTATATAAAAAAGTACAACTTTTATACATATCCCAACATTTAAAATATCTTGAAAAATTTTCTAAGTCCAAATGCCATTTCTGGACTTAGAAAAATTTTAATAAAATTTTTCAGAAATATCCCACGAGAATTTTTAATAAAATTTACATTTTATAATTAATTACAAAACCGCAACATCCTGTACATCTGTTATTTATAATTTATAAATAAATGGTAAAACCGCAACTTCCTGTACAGAAATGGCATTTGGACTTAGAAAAATTTTAATAAAATTTTTCAGAAATATCCCACAAAAAGCTATGTCGGTTCTAGACCAATTTTTATCGAAATTTTTCTAAGTCCAAATGTCATTTCTGGACTTAGAAAAATTTTAATAAAATTTTTCAGAAATATCCCACAAAAAGCTATGTCGGTTCTAGACCAATTTTTATCGAAATTTTTCTAAGTCCAAATGTCATTTCTGGACTTAGAAAAATTTTAATAAAATTTTTCAGAAATATCCCACAAAAAGCTATGTCGGTTCTAGACCAATTTTTATCGAAATTTTTCTAAGTCCAAAAATTTTAATAAAATTTTTCAGAAATATCCCACAAAAAGCTATGTCGGTTCTAGACCAATTTTTATCGAAATTTTTCTAAGTCCAAATGTCATTTCTGGACTTAGAAAAATTTCGATCAAAAGTGGTCTAGAACCGACATAGCTATACTACTGATATAGCCAGAGCCTTGTTTGTTAAAACAGATCCACCACGTGAAGGTAAGGATGGCACTTAGATAGGAGAGGCTATATGTTCCCCATCCACATCTTTTTATGAATCCACCTGCAACTAGATAAAACTGATTAGAATAGGAAAGAAATAGAAAGGTAGAGATATTTGCTTTAAATAATTTATTTTCAATTACTTTCCTTTCTACTTTCAGCAATTCTTGGTCACCAAACTCTAAAAAATGGGATTCTTTCGGGTTTTGGTTAAGCGGCCGGCCAGTTTATTTATAGTTGGTTTTTATTCTTGTGGTCAGTTTAATTCCACGTTTTTCCTCTCGTGGCCTGTGTTTTTTCACGTTCTCATTATTGATTTATTGACGAAATGCTTCTTCCAATCGCTGGTCGTTCAACATCCTAGCTCTGTATTTCATGTTCTTTCGTATAACGCTCTCCACTGAGCTATTTAGGTTTTTGATACTGCATTCCAAGATGTCCAATTCCTCTTTTTATGTAAGCTTAGTTGCCGGTCGACCCTCACCCTGCCGAATGCTACTTGTGAATACGTCGCGAGATTATTGGCACAGTTGTGGGTAATTAATTCTGTATTTATTATTTCTTGATCTTGTGACTTTTCAAGCTCCGTCTATGCTCGCATCGTCGGGAACATGCAGAATTTTGGCGAAATCTCTTCCCAAATATAAGTTCTTTGGTATTGCTCAGTAAGTCTTACAATTAATTTTTTTTTTATTTTATTGCTTTCTAATAACATTGAATTTCTATGTTCTGTATTTACATACCTCCAGTGTATGTCTGCTTTTTTATAGTTCAATTTTTTATGTTACCAATCTTTGTAACAAGTAGAGGATTTGAAGGATTGCTGGACGAAGTTATCCCAACTATGTTGGGCGTTCATCTCAACTATCCCCCCGCTTCCCTTGCAGATACATATATATAATATATATGTATATACATATACAAATATATCACTTTATCCCTGCTATAGTCCTGAGTTTTGCATGTTATTAATGTATAACAAATAGATTCGGGCGCAATTTTCTATCCGTTCTCTAATTTTGTATCTATTGTCCAAAACTTATCATTATAGGACAAGCTAAATTTAATAATTAATGTGGAGATAAAATTCATGGCGTACCCCTTTTCACCTCCTAGCTCTATTCACTGATGTTTGAATATAATATATCGCGAAAGCTGCTTTCTAAGTTTTTTTGCCTTACAATATAGCCGATTTTAATTTTCATATAACAGCTTATAATACATTTCACCATATGTTGTCGACTTCCATATCTCTTATATGCTCATTTAGAGAGGGAAAAAGATTATTGAAATTTATTACTTTCATAACTTGCAATGTTATTTTCTCCTTTAAATTTTTTTCATTTAAATTAAATGTTCACGAACCTTTTAGGTGGCATTTAATAATTTTTTCTGCCTGTGAGCAAATATATGTTACGTCAGCAGAAGGAATAATTAGACCTCCTCGAGTTTTCCTGAATATTAAATTGTTGATCGAAGGAGCCGCACCAGCATTTTCTGCGAATAATGCTAAATTGCATTCACTACATTTTATAATTACTCTGAAAATCAGACAGACTGTCTGAGTATATGTCCATAAGTTGGAGAATATCATCTTCTAAATGTTGATCTTCAAAATCAAAATTATCTGCCGCATCTAATAATAGGTTCATACCATATTTTTGTCCTGACACCGTACTGGATGACACTTTCAATATATTGCAGGCATCTAGTTCTTGTACATTTCCTGCCGAACTTTTAATTTGGGCATACGTTAGTAACCCTTTAAAAGCATATATAAATTGTCGCGCAGTGGGGTTATTGTTCCAACCTGATTTACTTCGTATAGCACAAAAGAACAGTTCTAAGTGATCTTGACTCAATTTATAACTTAAAATATATTTTAATGAGTTCGTAGAAATGCATAAGTCAATGTATAACGATTCCAGTATCTCCAGGCCTATGAATATTCCTTGAAATCCTGTATTAATCCTTGTCTTATAAATTAAATTGAGTTGGGAGTTTTTAAGAGTTAGTATATACTCTTGAATGTGAACAATTTCTTCTAAGCGTTGGGCGTAGTTCTTTGAGTTTAATGGAGATTTCGTACCCTTCCCATAGGGGTTTCGCGAATTTAAAAAGTCAAACGCCATATCCATTATTCCTAAAAATTCGACAGTCGCTTCACTTTGACTAAACTGTGGGAGCTGTAGATCAACATTGCAAAATCCAATAGCATCGGCCACGCTTGAACTTATTAATTGAGCAGCGTACTTTACTTTCATTTTATTTTTCTCCCATTCTATGTGCCGCTTGGAAAGTTTATTACCCAGCTTTATGTTTTCTGTTTCCTGTATTTCTTGGAGGAATTTTATATATTTCCAGTTAATTATTCCTTTTTTGGAAATAAATGTTTGGTTAGAAGCAAAATGGTTTCTTATGAGCTTGAGTGCATGACATGGGTCCAGAAGTGTATAAATACGTTTGCCAGGATTGCTGGGACTATTAAAGTAGGGCCTTGGCTGTGGTAAGTCAATGTTACTGCCTAAGAGCTTAAACATGCTTTTATTATAGCTAGGGCCATCGCATGTGAGACACACTATTTCAATACCTATAGCTTGTAAACGCTGTACTGCGTCTAGTACAAGATTTGCTCGCTCTTGGGCATTTAAATTATGTATTAAAAAGTATGCTATAGGTATTTTCCACAAACTGTTAATTGACACTACCATAAACACATATGCTTCTGTGGCTTCCATGTCCTCTTCGCCCAAGTTTTCTAGTCCCATGTCCACATAACCCTTATTTTATTGCCGCCGACTAGCTCTATTCGCTTCATTATAGACATTTCATCAATTACTAATGAGCATAGGTTTTCCTTTTGTTGCTCTTTCATTATTTTAGTCTTCACTTCTAGAGTAATAAAAGCTTCTTGTACGAAACCTGGTTCACAGTCAACACTTGAGTACCACTTTCTAATTGTAGCTAGATGAGGCAATGTATTTTTAAAAATTGTCCTTACGTAATCGTAGGCCTTTGGAGAATAAAAATGCAATGTGGTGGAGAATATTCTGAGATCTTCTGAATAGAACTTTCCCTTGTTTTTACCATGGACGATATTTTGAAACAAAGCTTTTGGTATATTCGTCCCTGTTTGTTCTAAGCGGTCGTAAACTACGTTATCAATTTTCTCTTTTCTCTTCAGTTCCATTAGCAAATCTTTGAAATTATTCCTTTTTATCTTTTTCTTCAAATTTCGTAATTTATCATTTTTCTTTTGTATCGCATATGAGTATTTTGCATAAGGATCTTTTTTGCGTTTAAATATCTTTGTTGCTTTCTTGCGTGGTATAAAATTACTGGTGCCGGCTCTTGCATAAATATTTTCAGCGCTTATGCTAGAAGAAATTTCTTTTTGTCTATTTCCTTCAGGTATACGATTTTCTTTTCCTAAACTGATAAATGCCGCTTTTGAACTAAGGTCTTCATATATTGTAGACTTTTCTGCGATATTGGCGTTATTACCCTCTGTTTCTTTTTGTATTTCCATATTGTCCATAACTATTTGGCATTGGTTACTATTATCATCGTTGTTTATATCCTCGCCAATATAAAATTCTTCTGCGGCTCCAGAAGTATTTACCTTTAAGTTAGGACGCCATTAAAAATTTAAATATATTCATAGGTACTAGTGTTTAATAATAACTTTTAAATTTTTGTTAGTGCTTTGCCCAGTATTTGAATATATACGGATTAAAATTCTCTTTTAAAATATGAAAATTGTATAATTATTTGT
Organism: Dioctria rufipes; assembly: GCA_963924295.1. Lineage (NCBI taxonomy): Eukaryota > Metazoa > Arthropoda > Insecta > Diptera > Asilidae > Dioctria > Dioctria rufipes. The sequence continues at coordinate 108,710,368 of OZ002740.1, forward strand.
ATAATAAGAAATAAAATAAATCAATTATTTAAACGATTTTTTGTAAAACATTTGGATTATGCTATGTACTGGATGGACCATAGCCCAACTAACGATTCAATAAAATATTTCGTGATATAGGCTAGTTTAGACGGCATAGTTTTTACGCGCCGCGCACGAAAATGGATAGTTATGACGAGTAGCACCTCCCTACACCCCTCTTACCAATCCATTTTCGTACGCGCAAAAACTATGCCGTCCTTATAGAAGAACTAACTTCAATTCCAATCCCAGTTTGATGGAACATACAAAACAACTTCAAAATAAATTTTTTTCCTCTGTGCAAATATGTTCTCATGCAAAAATAGTTATTTAAATAAGAATAAATAAATAGTAGATATAGCCTGATTTAATTTTACGAGGCAAAGGCATTGTCAAAAAAAGAAGCAAACGTATTGCAAATTTCAGACGAATCATCATTAACAGGATCCTTGTACCGCATGCTATTGGGGTAGTTGTCCGTTAAAAGCTGTCGTTAAAATTATCTCATTTATGATCACCAATTCAAAATCACCATGTACATATATTACAACAAGGCCCGGAGTGTCAGAAATATAAGTTTTTTTAGTGTGTCTACTACAAGCTCATAAAAAAACCTTAATTACCTCAAAGTCGTTGACCAAAATTTGAACTGCCATCGGTACGGCACTTTTATTTAGTTTTCTAAAAGACGTGCGATTTATATCGCTATTATCAAAATGTAGACCACACAAACGTGCCGATTTCATTTTTTTGGTAATTTCCTGTTGCGAAACTCCCAGTATATTGCACCAATTATTGCGCAATTCTGGATCCATAGGAAATCTTCAGTAATAAAAAAACCTTGTGAACTACCTTAAATTTGACAAGTTGGCTTAACTTACCGAAACAATATAAGTGGGCTTCCTTCCACCATAAGTCCTTTTTTCCCAGGGCAAAATTCTACACAACATTTATCACACATTATAAGTATATATATATATACTTGCACAATCAACTATAGTTTTTAAAAAAACTGTGTATGTAACTATAATCCACTATAGTTTTTAAAAAAACTGTATATCTTATTTTGCTTATATAAAATAATCCCAGGGATTTCTTCAACGGTCACAAAATAATAACGGTAAATCTTCAAGCGAATTCCGCTAGTGTCTCTGCATGTTTCTTAGTGCAGCGGCATACAAAAATATACAGGGTGATCTGGATCAATTGGACAAAATGTAAGGAGTGACGTAGGATTTCCAGACGAATAAAATACTATTGAGGAAGTTAAAAAAACAAACAGTTAAAACATAAACCATCATGTCGGAAAACATATTTAGAGTAAATTACAATGAAACCCATTTTTTGCGTTTTTAATAAGTTTATTGAAAATAAATTTCTTTATACTTTTACAAGTTTGAAGCTATATATGACTGTCTAATTTAGTAGTAGCGTGATTTCCTGGTACTGATCCGTGTTCACTGTACCCTCCGCAAAAACTACGGGACCACGAGTGTTTGTTCTCCGCTAATAACACACTACCATGTAATAGATAGAGGATGCTAATGGTCCCTGCAACGCAAGCTTCAGCGTAGCATTAGATGGCCTCTTCATAAGAAACTGGTGGTACTCCGTTGTAGCTTTAACAGGCATTCACCATTAAAATCTAATCTTATCTTATCTTATCACTGTTGAATATATAAAAACTTGCTGTAGCATGAAATTGAAAGTTGTGCAAATGTATCTGACGAATGCTGCTTTGAATGTAAATTATAACATGAAAGAATAGATGTAGAATAATATAATATTGATTTGTAGTTTAGGATAGAATTACAATAACATTGGAACAGTGCAGTTAGCTCATCTGATCACTTCGGTCTTCAAAAGTGCTAGCAGATGCACATGCGGCACATACAGCACAAATGCATAAAAGGTTTACTAGTGCTTTCATATCTTAAGTTTCGTTGTATTACAGAAGACGACAGTACAAGTACTGATTTCTAAAGCATGCTGTAGCAACGGCAAAATGAACTCCCAATAACACAGCAAGACCAGCAATAAAATTTTAAGGCTTGGGCTTACACATTGCAGCATGCTTCAGTTTTCGTTTTTGAGCCAGTATACCAATATTTCTGCAAGGAAATATGTAGTTTCAGCCATTTTAAAATTGCGAAATAAATTTTTGATCGAGCGGCTTTGAAGTTCCTTACATGCAATTTGAGATGATAATATAATAATTTAATTCTCAACGTGCTGTGAATTTGTGATACAGTTATTATTTATATCAAAAACTGTAACTTGTTTGAGGACGTACACAATTAACTGGGGTAATTATAGAAGAGCCAAAACATACGCTTCATCTTCAGTTTGTGTTTAGACTTGTCATCACAATAATTATGCTCTGCAGTAGTTCCTTAGCTAATTACCGAGTTTAATTGTGTGCGTGTTCAATTTAGTTACAGTTTGTGATATAAATAATAACTATCACAAGTTCACAGCACGTTGAAAATTAAATTATTATAAAGCCGCTCGATCAAAAATTTCGCAATTTCAAAATGGCCGAAACTATTTGCTGCACGGAATTTTTCGTCCCCCGAATGCCTCTCATCAAGCAAATCAACACATTACATGAATATCAATATATTACATTACGGTTCTTTAATTCATACAACCAAATTATATTCTTCTACCGATGTGACACAAATGCTACAAATTATATCCCTTTAAGCGTATCAAGCTTTCTAAAAAATCAGTAATAATCTAATTAGAATAAATTATTATAGGTATTTAGTATTATGTATATTATATCATTCTAACTTGGAAGAAATTATTGAAAAGATTTTATGTACAAAAAGAAATATTAATTGTGCGTTGTTCTAAAAATAATGTCTCGCGTTTTCATACTATATATAATAATTATAACAAATTCTAGAATTAAAAAATTTTTTAAAAATATCTTACATGCGTGCATAAGAACATGCCCCATACAAATATCGCTTACTGAACATTCTCTCATGCTATTTGATGTTTTTATGTTGGCTGCAAATGCAATCACTGCAGGAAGAATAAGGTAAAGATAGTGTTTACCATGCTCCGTCTCTCTTGCCCATACGCAGGATTCAGGTAAAAATAACCTTTTGAAAATTAAGGTCGGAATGAGTTTAATTTCTTATGAAAGTGCTTATAAGCGATTAAAATATCACTTGACACAAGAGAATATATTTTTTTAATTTATGATTGGTTGAGTTTTACATGTTTTTTATGAAGTAGGCATTTTAAAGGGTTCTCAACGCCTGATATAGAGAATCACATTTTATGTGCCATATGAAATAGCAAACCACTCAGTCCATTGTTGTTATAAGTCAGTGGTTGAAACCAACTTATTAACCTATTCCTGCTCTTTGAAGAAAATTTAAAAAAAAAATTAAGAATAAAAGAGAGAGAAAATGCCAAAATTGTTTTTTTTTTTGTTCTGAAAAATCCTTATTTTTCCCATAAATATTAAGCTTTTTCGTTTCTGACAGAAACTACTCAATGAATAAAAATTAGAATAATTAGTAATAAAAAAAATTCAGTTTTTTAAGTAAACATAAAATAAAAAGGAAAAATGCATAAAAATCCTTTTTTTGTTTATTTGTAGAAAACAATTCTACTAGAATTTGTCAATAAATAAAATTTAAAATGGTTAATAATGTAGTAATATACATATAAAAAAAAGCGAAACTAAAGAGAAATGAAAATAATAATAGTTTTTATTTACAAATGAACTTTTATATATAATGTAACAAATAAATTAAGATAAATAAATATAGTATAGACAAAAAAGCCTATGCAAACAGAATACGAAAATTAAAAAAAGAAACAATGTTAAAAATCACCATTAATATTACTATATAGCAATAAATCAAGAAAAGAAAAATATCTAGTAATTTCATTATACATGTTATATATAGTTAGTAATCACATTTAATTAGTGATGCAAACACTTTTATTAGAATATTTTAATTAATTTTTGATATATTATAATATAATTATTTATAACTATACATATTATCTTATTTTAGAATTTGAATAGGAAATTTTTACTTGGAAAGAAAGTTTTCCTCTTAAAAACAATAAAACTTTCTTTTCCCCAGGGGGAGGGATGTTGTTAGCCAGGTGCATATACCCCGAAGCACAATCATAAGGCCAATACACCAATATATTGCCCTAGGCGTACTATAAAAGACCCTCAAAAGCTAAAATTTATTTAACTTCAAAATTCATTCAATTTCATTTGTATTTAGCGTAAATTGCATTCTGTTATCAGATGCATATGCCGTTCTCACGGTATGTATACTTAAATCCAGTACAAAGTGCATACGTACATGCATTTTTTCTCTAAATTCCGCCAAATTATTTGCATATACATATACACATACATACATTAAATCTCATCGTATATAATTTTTTTTTTTTTTTTTTTTTTTTTTATCTATATATATATTATTAAGTCAAGCATGCAAAGCACAGTGTGGCAGGAAGGAGATAGGGAAAGGATTAAGGGATATGAGGAGAACGACGGAGGTGCCGATGTATGTCGCCCTTAAACTTTTGCAGGTTGTATGCCGGAGGAAAGACAGAAGATGGTAGACTGTTCCACATTCGCACAGTTCGGGATAAGAAAGCATCACGGAATTTTAGTGTACGGCCGAAGGTAATTTGAAGGGTAAAAGGATGAGCGCGGGATGCACCGCGGGTGTTGCGTGCTGGAACTATTCTATAAGGGATCAGACTAGATATTTCATCAGAACATTGGCCATGCATATAGCGATAAAGGAGCGAAAGTCATCCAACATTGCGACGGTGCTCTCGCGAGTCGATATGACGAGTAATTGCCACATCGCCAATGAGCTTCCAGGCTCTCTTTTGGACAATATCCAATGAAGCTAAGGCTGTGCGACCAGCCCCGGCCCAGATATGGGAATTGTATTCCATTCTAGGTCTGATGTAGGACTTGAAGAGGAGCGCTATATTTGCTGGGCTGAAATATTTCTTACACCTTTTCAAAAAACCAAGACATTTTGATGCTTCTTTGGCAACAGAGAAGATGTGATCTGTCAAGCTTAACTTACTGGAAATATTAATGCCAAGAATTCTTAGTGACGGTGATTCAGAAATTAATGCACCATCAAACGAAACGGGAGTGGTTAAGTGATGGTCTTGTTTTAATGAGATGAGACAGCTTTGGGTCTTAGATGCATTGAATTCGACGCGATTCACTTTGCCCCAAGCGAGAATATTGTCAAGATCGTTATTCAATGATCTAATCATGTAGTCTCGTTTAACACATGCGGCGTTCGCTCTGGAATCCGCAAGGGTGTCAAAGGAGTATGCGAAATCAAGGGTACTGTCATCAGCAAAGATATGGATAGGATTGAAAGTAAGGGAAAGCAGATCATTAATGAAAATTAGAAATATAGTCGGAGAAATAACAGAGCCCTGGGGGATACCGGCATTAATAGGATGAGGATCAGATATAACGACATCTAATACAACTCGTATTTGGCGACTAGATAAAAAACTTTCAATCCATAATAGAAGAGGAGGGGAAAGACCAAGTGCTTTGAGTTTGGCTAAAAGGGCTGAATGCCAGACTCTATCAAAGGCCTTTGAAATATCTAAAGCAACGATTTTGGACTCACCAGATACTTCATTAATTTGGAGTTAATGATAGATTCAAAAACCTTTGAAAGAATCGAAGTGATTGCAATTGGTCGATAATTTGAGGGATCGCTACCCTCTCCTTTCTTGGCAATAGGCTGAACGTGAGCTAGTTTCCAAGCAGTTGGAAATTTTCCTGTCGAATAGGACAGGTAGAATAGTTTGCGCAGAGGTTTAGCCAAGGATGAGGCACAGCTTTTAGTTAATACGGGTGAGACACCATCAGGGCCTGCGGCTTTAGAGACGTTCATTCCTTTAGGGACCTTGAACACATCCCTCGTACGGATGTGTATTGGCTCTTGTACACATCCGCACGGGGGATGCACGACAGGTGCCTGTGAAGTGGGTGGAAGAAAAGAATTTGATGCGAATCTAGCAGCCAAAATATTAGCTTTATCCAGGGAGTCAACAACCACTTCACCATTATTAAGTAGTGAAGGTATAGAGGAACTGCTGAAGTTGTTCCTGATGGTTTTGACCAGGGACCAGAAACCTTTACTACCTTCGCGGTTTGCCAAGATTCGTTGTCTAACATTCTGGTCAAAAAGAAATTTTTCTCTCTAGATAATGGACTTGCAGGTGTTCCGTGAAGTCTTGTAGATTCCCTTCGGTTCTGGACAAGTATGCACTTGATAAGCGCGAAAAGCAGACTCTTTCGCTTTTATAGCTTGGTTGCACTTATCGTTAAACCAAGAGTGATTTTGCTGTTGTTGAGATCTGCTGTAAGAATACGGAATATATTCACGCATGCCTAGACTTAGTATGCTACTAAGTTCTAATGTGCATTCATCAGCATCCCTCGAAGCAAAACAGACCGACCAATCTATATCTCTAAGATACTGATTGAGACTTTCCCAATCAGCGTTCTTATAGTGCCAGAGAAGCCTACTTGTAGGTGGAGAAGTAGCGCGGCGCAGAGTTGAGGTGATAAATTGAGCCGTGATTAGACAGTGGTCTGAATTACCAAGAGGGGAGCCGACTGAGATGGAATATTTGTCAGGGTGAGACGACAGAAACAAATCTAGCAAATTGGCCCTACCTCCAGCTGCATCAATGATTCTCGTCGGTGCATCCACTAGCTGATGTAACGAATCGGCCCGAAGGACTTGTAGTAGAAGAATGTCTGAGCCATGGCATGTTATGGACATTAAAATCGCCTGCCAGGATGATTTCGGAAGAGGGGGAGACAGAAAGCAGATGATCAATATTGTTGGAGATATTGTCAAATGCGGATACCGTGTCGACATCAGACATATTTGGGCTGCGATAAAGGAAGCAAAAGTAGATGATGTGCCTGTGAAGTTTGAACCTAATTCAGATGTAACTAAACTCAGGATTGGCAGAAGGTGGAAAATCTTTTAGAATGGAGAAAAAAGAGGCACTAAGCTATAACCAGGGACGTGATATTGATTAGAATCAGCATCAGAAACGACCTTGGTTTCACTTAGCGCAAGAATTGCCGGATTTTTTGATTGAAGGTGGCAGTACACCGAAAAACGATTTGCCCCCAATCCGCGAATGTTGCAAAATTCTAAAATAAAATTCTGCATGTTCAAAAGCAAAACAAAAAAAAGCAGAAGAAAGAGCGACACACAACAACACAAATATTTATTTAGGGGCAACCAGCTGCAGTCAACGACACAGCGAGGTAAAAAAAACAGCAATAGTGTTATGCCTATTTGCTGCTTTCAGTACCTCAGACCGTGCAGTTCAATGACCACAGCTGGGGACACCCGTATTACTGATCAGTGACAAGGGCTAATGACCTTGCACTGATCACTGATGTACATGGGAGATGAAATAAACATTACCGTACTGTGCTGCTGGCTTGTGGAATGCCGGCAGGGCATAGAAAAGCCCTGGACTTGGCTGGTATTGAATTAATTTATGAAGTATTAAAAAACGGCGCGGCGGATTTTAGTTATTATGACGTGGTAGATATATAAAAAATTTCACTGCACTGCACTAAAGATTGATGATGCTAATTAACACTTTGACACCAGTAACACGCACGATGGAACGTCTGCTCCAGCTGACTCCACGCACTCAACTCCATACATACATACATACATACGGTCTTTTAAATATATAAAACCTAATCGTATGTATATAAATATATACAAGCATACAATCATTCCGGCGATCGACTTAAAATAATTACTTTGACCATAGACAAGTGAATATCATCTTTGTGTACTTTCTCACGTAGGATTTTCAACGTTGTGGGAAAGTAACAAGAATACAAAAAAGCTTTTTGGAGTTTTTCGTGGGTACCTGGGGGCAGCGAGCCCTAACTTGGGAGAGTTATGATTTTAGAACCCGCTGAGTATCCCTCGTGGATAAATCCAAGTTGTGAAAATAAGATAAAATCTAAGTTGTAAAACTAAGAAAACAAATCCAAGTTGTGGAATTACGGAAATTCCAAGTTGTGAAATTAAGAAGGAAATCTAAGTTGTGAAATTAAGAAAAATCCAAGTTGAGAAACTAAAAAAAAATCCGAGTTGTAAAATTAAGAAGAAATCTTAGTTTGTTAAAAACAAAGAAGAGTTTAGTTGGTTTTTTCAAAATAAGCAATACTTAGATTAGTTACCACAAATTCCCTCCAATTTCAGAAAAAAAATTCGATGAACGGAGTTCAATAGTCTGGATCATACAGGTAACCAATGTAAGGTAGATTTAGAGATGTAAAGGTAAGGAAATGTGTTTTAAAAAAATTGTATTAAGAAATAAGAAAAAAGAGAGTTATTTAGTTACGCAAATAATAAGAATTAAAAACAAGAAGTAAGAGATTTAAAGTAAAATGGAGTTTGAAAAAAAGATACAAAATTTCAAAGAAAAGTTAGGTTAAAAAAAACCTAACATGATGGAAGAAAGACAAGAAATAGAAAGGATAGAATAATAAAAGAATGAATATAAGTAATAAATATTTAAAATTAGAAATGGAAAGCTAGAAAGTAGTCGTAAGAAAGATAAAAAAACAAAACGGTAATGAAAATAAAGGAAAATAAAATATAAACATGTTGAAAAATAAACGAGGATGTTTTTAAAGCTAAGAGCTAAGAAAAGATTGAAAATTTAAAAGTAATAAGAGATTTAAAGAGAAGTGAAAACAAAAATATAGTAATAAGAGGTAAAGAAAGAAAGTTGCAAAAGAAACTAAAGTTAATGGATTAAAAACATATGGTACATAGTACCTACATAGCACAGAGAAAAATAAATAAGTATATATAAGATCGGCTAATCTACATATTCAAAGCTTCCAGAGTTCAGGCTGCAGCAGAAAGAGGGGATCTATGAACAAAATATCAACTATAGTAAATACGCAACAGGGAAATATAGGAAATCTACGATTCTGCAGCTCAAAGTATGCGCAAAATACGAGAAAATAATAAGATGCAGGAGATAAGGATAAGTAGGCTGGTCTCTTTGAGCATCGGAAACTTATATCCACGGATAATTTACGATGAGTGAAATAATCGTTTAACACGCGCAGGGTATACAATATTCCGGTAACAGTATATGAAGCAGCAGTGAGAAAGCCCAAATATATGTATAGCTACATCTTAGATAAACTTTTATTGGAAAGCTACAATTAGCAAACCTGACGGAACTACTAGCGCATATTTTAATGTTGAGAGGTCTGTAATATGGTATACCTACTAACGTACATATGTACAGCACTGCCTGAAACAAAAAAATATATATATATATTTAAGTACACGTGGACTCTGAATATAATTAAGAGAACTACATCGTGCCCAAAAGACATTTTTTTTACAAATAATTATTCCGACCACTGACTCTACGAGCAACGATTTTCTTTGATATGTTCGTAGCAATGAAATTAAAGATGTGATTCTAACAAGGTATAGTCATATTTTCTAGCTACAAACTGATTTAAGGGTTTCTAGTAAAGCACTGTTGATGAAATCTCATTTGAAATTCAAGGGCAATTAAATGCCAGCAGTATTGGTAGGAGTAGTGGGCCACTTGCAACGTCAAAAAAGGGAACGGACTCGAGCCCTTAAAACAAGCCATCGACAGGGCCAATAAACCACAGGATATCTAAGCAAGCCGAATCCAGTATCGAAGTGGTCATTCTAACAACAGCTAACCTGAAAACCTCAAACTTACCCCTCGTCGGTGTCTTCGGAAAGTAGCTGGTGCAATTAGAATAGTAAAGTAGTTATAGTTATGTAATAATATAATTAGGAAAGTCTTGGGCACCCATAGGAAGTATAACTACGTATACGGCCAGGATTGAAAAAATTATTGTAAGAAAAAAGGGAATTAGGTTATAATAGTATTCCGTCATTTTTGTTACTGAAATTGATTGTAAAACGATTTTTTTTTTATCTGTTATTCTTGGGATTATATCAACAATAAGATCCCTACATGTAAATTAATTAAGAATTTTGGTGGAATGGGTTAAATATAAAATTCTAATATAATAGAAATAAATAGCTTATTACCTCACATGTTAATGCTCTGCAGCCGTCGGTTTTTTTTTGCTGATTAGCCCAACAGCTGGCTGCGATAAGCGCGTAGTGGAACAATCGACGATTACAATATTAATTAACCTCGCATGGTAATTACTATGTGAAGAGTTATGTTTTAAAGTAATTTGAGCGTTGTTCTAACTTGAACAAGGTTTACCGTGACTAATTAACTGGTTCTTAATTATTTGATGATTTTGTGAGTTTTATTGATTGATTGCTTTCGGGACACGACAAAATCAACTAATTCCAAAGTAATTTCTTTATTAATATTGTGTCAATCCTTTAGTAATTTTAATACGTTTAAGAAAATGGAGAAATGGACAGAGGCTGAAGAAAGGGTTTGTGTAATTAATTTCAAATGGGAATCTCACAGAATTTAAATACTAATCGGCATGTCTATATAAGCTTTTGAAACACCTTCAAGGAAAACAATTATTAACCTCATTGATAAAAAATATAATGAAATCTCCTCAAATTTAGAATCAACAATATGTCCTATGAAGAATATAACTCTCGGAACTGATGTCTGGATAGATACCCTTAATGCTTCATGGAATTCCCATTCACTTTATTAGCGAAAGAAAAGGTAAGCTGGAACCAGTCTTCGGAGGTGGTTGTGGTGGAAAATTTTCTCCAAAATAGAAATTTCTGGCACTTTTCCCACAGCATATGATGCAATTTACCACATCTTTTTTCCTGGAACGAAAAGTCATACGGAATACACTAGAAGGAGCTACTAAAGTAATTTTTCAAAACAAATTCATTTTTATTGATAATAATTTCAAATAAAATACGTATGTACCTACCTAACAATTAAGCAAAAATTTCAGTCATGAGAAATCCTTCTATGACTATATAAAAATACATTTGTGTTATTCGTATGTTTCATTTCCTACATTGTGCTACTTATATGTATTATTCTGGAGGGTCCCATTCGAAAAAAGAGAGTACTCTAAAAAAATTCCTGAAGCGGTTCCCTGGAATATCGCATCGGTTCTCTTGTCTATCCCAGTTCATCGCGTTTTTACTAGACGTATCCGCAGAGGCAGCGCTTTCACTGTTGTTCCAAAGAAGGACTCAATGATGTGTAAAGAAGATATTGAAGATCTCTTTTGAAATTTTTAATGAGCTTCTCCCTTAATCTCAACAGAGTCTTTCAAGACTGCTTCCCAAGAGCACTAGTAAGGCGTTTGCAACTACACGCATTCCTATGAGGCAAGGACCAGCGATGGAGGAAGGCAGCGCTGCATGCTTTCGAAGAAGCGCTTCAGTACACTACTTAAAAATTACTAATGCGTTACTTCGCACAATAGTATAAGAATCTACAGATGGAAAATTCGTGGAAAATTAAATGAAATCAGCTTTTGTTTCACTTTTGCTGAAGCTCATAAAATAATCTTCTATGGAGTTTCCGTGTGATAGCTATAGAAGATCTTGAGTTACCTACTTGCGCTAATTTCTTTGGATAGATCAGTGAATATTCTTCTGAAGAACTTCCAATGGGGTACGCTTGTCGCTTTTACTCATTCAAGTTCTCAAAAGTTATATTTCAGAAGTGGTTGATTTTTGAATTTCATGGTTTTGAACGTACCGTTTCAATAAATATGTAGCTATAAATTTTTTCAATTTTTTATATTTTCGTAATATGTCACGCTCAATTAATGTTATCTTAATTATGCAGAAAAATTCAATTTTTTGTGTAAAATGTGAGAAAATATTTTTGTACTTTTGATGTGTAATTTTGTCCACGCTTTTGTTCGAGGCGATGTGATTATTCCCTTTTCCGTCTTTCAATTCTTTGAGAGTGAAAATTCCCATAATATGGGAGTATTTCCTCAATCTCCTAACACTGAACTGGAATCGACTGTTATAAGGAGAAGTTACTTTTGAAGAAAGCCACACTTTCTCATTCTTACAAGGGATATTAATGCAAGTTTTAGTTCGTGGAATTTAAATAAACAACAAATTACTGCAGCTGTTACCAATAATGATGCCAAGATAGTCCTAGCAATTAGAAAACTTTAACATTAAATTTAGTAACTACGAAATCTATCTCAGAGTCTCCCGGACCAGAATTTTTAATAAAGTGAAGGATATCGTTCGATATGTGTTGTTGTTGTTACTGCTGATAAGTTGCGTGAGCTCCAAAAGGAAGTAAATGAACTACTGAAATTAATTCAACAAATTCCAACATGTCGGAGCTTAACATTCTATATGATAAACAGATTTGTATAACTTAAAGGTAATATCATTAATTTCTTTCTTAGCGAATTTTAACATTTTTAAAATAGGAATTTCAAATGAGGTCCTCTTGGTTTTGATGCCATTGAAATAAATGACTAAAGAAATTTCAGGAGAAAACGCTGTCACTATTAGTCAAATTTCCTCTTAATAAATGCTTCAGAACCAATATTTCTACAAAAATATAAAAAATCCCAAGTATCAAAAGGCTATTATATAATATAACTGAGGCACTATTAGTATTGCAAAATTTTGGTGTAGAAACAGACAACTGGGATCCAATAATTATATACTTGACTGTACAAAGTTTACACCCAGGCACACATCAATTATGGGAACAGAGCTTACATATGAAGTAGCACTGATTTACCGAAACTAAACACTTTAACAAAATTCTTAGAGTCACGATTCCGAACTCTGGAAATGATAGGAAATAGAAATACATCTTCTAACATGACACAGAGAAAACCAACTTATGGATTCTTGAATATTAGCAAAAATTCAACACCAGTTCACCCGCCTACAAAAAGGTCCTCTTGCAGACATTGCAAGGGTGACCATATCATATTTCATTGTCCAACCTTTAGAAATATGAACACCCGACAACGACATGAAATTGTCATAAACAAGCATTTATGCAAAAATTGCTTATCTCTCAACCACCTAACCTTAAATTGCACAAGCAATAAAAGGTGTTACCACTGTAACAAAAGTCATAACACATTGCTCCACTATCAGCAAAACGATTCGGTGACAGAATCACCTAATCAATCCACCCTAAATTCCAGTATGGAAACTGAACCAAGCACACCCTTAGCTTGTAGAAATGAGGAACAACAAGCTCAAAATTTTCTAACCGGCAATATGAAAAGACCTCTCCTCTATAGAGCTCTCCTCTATAGAGCTCTGATAAATGTCACCTCCGGAATCTCTGTGTATCTCAAGTGTATATTATGACTAAAAAGGCCTTTAAACTATTACAGCTAAAAGGATCTCCAACCACCCAAGAATGCAATCTCCCGCTTGCAGATCCGACGTTCTCAATCCTAGGAGAAATGGATGTTCTTCTCGGACCAAACATCTATGCCGACATCATTAAAAATGGAAATAGAAGAGGATCTACCAATACACCTACAGCCCAAAACACCGAACTGGGCTGGATTCTGGTCGGAGGAGTACCAGAAATAAGGAGCACGACGACGAATGCGCTATCCACCTACACTACAACAAACCCCAAGTTGGAAAAGAAATTAACGAGAGTTTGGGAATACTCCACCACGCCAATATGTTCACCAAAACATCAATTTCATACAAGAATACGCTTACCTCCCGGAAAATATGAATATGTGTCCACCAATAATCATAATAGACCTACCTCTACACCACAGTTCTCTTAGAAAAATCTGGAGAAATACACCAAGTGAAGCAAGGAAGCACTGCACTTTAACAACTCTTTCCATTATTAATACCAAATGGAAAAATGAAACAAGAGTGTCGCCATCTCGTTGAGTGTCAACAACTTTACGATCTAATAAAATACAAACTGAACTAGATGACAGAGAAACAAAACCTCTCACCACTACATGGCGCCACTATCATCCAAAGCCTATTTCTCAAGAGAATACTATTTCCCCAGTGATGCGAAATAAAGTAAAATATATTAGAAATATTTCCTCCTTATCCAATAATACAACTGAATGTAATATTCTCACCCGTCTAATCTAAAAAAAAAATATGTCCTCTCATCTTTACCAACTCATCTCCTGATAATCAAATATCCCCACCAAAATTTACTACTCTCTGGCAGTCCCAAATCCAAAACACCCGTTACGTTTGAATATAAACGATTCCAAAACCCGCCAAAAATCACTTCAGTTGTGAACGTTGCCAAGTGCGCGTAGTGGTTTTTGGTTTCGTTTTTATTCTTTATTATTTTTTTATTATTTTCATTAGTTTTTTCGTCTACCATGGAGGAATTTCTGGAGATATTTAACTCCGCGTCTTAAACTCAGTGGATGTAGGCCTCGCACCTACACTTCCGGACCTATTGGCACCTCATAAGCCAATCAAGAAGGTGAGTTCACTGCCACCAACTCCTAAAAAAGCATGCAGACCCCGGTCAGCGATCGGGCGACCACCAGCTGCCGTACTTTCCTCGCCTATTAAGCGAAAGGCACGACCATTTGAGGCAAGGCCAGCATCACTAAAAGTCAAAAGGCTGCAAAGGAAGCCTAAGGAAGGTGGTCACTTCAACTTTAAACACCCACCAAAATTTACTACTCTCTGGCAGTCCCAAATCCAAAACACCCGTTACGTTTCAATATAAACGATTCCAAAACCCGCCAAAAATCACTTCAGTTGTGAACGTTGCCAAGTGCGCGTAGTGGTTTTTGGTTTCGTTTTTATTCTTTATTATTTTTTTATTATTTTCATTATTTTTTTCGTCTACCATGGAGGAATTTCTGGAGATATTTAACTCCGCGTCTTAAACTCAGTGGATGTAGGCCTCGCACCTACACTTCCGGACCTATTGGCACCTCATAAGCCAATCAAGAAGGTGAGTTCACTGCCACCAACTCCTAAAAAAGCATGCAGACCCCGATCAGCGATCGGGCGACCACCAGCTGCCGTACTTTCCTCGCCTATTAAGCGAAAGGCACGACCATTTGAGGCAAGGCCAGCATCACTAAAAGTCAAAAGGCTGCAAAGGAAGCCTAAGGAAGGTGGTCACTTCAACTTTAAACAGAGACCCAAAGAACACCATCCAGAAATTCGGGTACCAACTCGGCGAAGGCTGCCTATAGCAGCACGCTCTACACCATTGAGCATGCCAGAATTAAATGCTGCAACTGGCAGCAAACCAAAAGCCAAGTATTGCCTCAAGTAGCCAAAGAAATACAGCCCAGTAGTACAGGTCTCGCAGCCCAACGAACATCAACAGTATTACCAAGTCTATCAGGATATCTTGATGAAGTAACGCCTCCCGCAAATATTTCACATGATAACTAGGCTCCTGCTGCAGCAACAAGTAGCAACACATCACTTCAATCGCTTATGGATATTCCAATTACCCCCTGGAAGAAATTCCAAAGTTATTGTTATCCGTTGGGTGCCGTGCTCTAAGACGAGAGCACCTAACGTTTCGAATTGGAGTGTTTATCAAATAAAAGAAAAACCAAATGTTCAAATTGCTTTTTTTTATTATTGTTTACCAACGCTTATTCAAGATTTAGATGTTTTTCTTCACTATTTTTTTTTACTGGCACTTTAGAAAAAGTTTATACAAGAATTTATTACATTTATCACTTAATAATTTTGTTATGGAAGTATGTTGAAGGCGACTTGACCAGGACGTTAAGTCCAAACTGCCAGCATGGGCTGACAGATCGCCTGATGACAACGATAGCACAGGGCGGCATGCTAGCACCTCGGCTAAGGGTGGCGGAGAGTGTGGGGGAGTTCCCGAAAATACCTGCCGCTGTCATCATCCATAATCAAAAAAATTTCATGCCTGCATACAAAAGAGCCGACACACACTCGGTCCTGAAGGGACCCTTACGTCACTTACCTACTTACTGTGGAAGGCGCAGATGTTCTGCCTTCATGGCCTTGCCCCATCCTCCCTATGACTCTGCTCGGCACTATCTGCAAAGTCCCTTTGGCTGACCTGTGGAAGAAATTAGAGCGGACCTATGCGACCCCGAATTGAAAAATAAATTGGTAGATATTTAGGTCAAATTAGAGGAAAAGAACTCCCGAACTTGTTGCGAGGCGACTTTAAAACAAACTCCCCGAGGTTCGGGCTAGCTGCACCCAGATACCCATGAAAGCTTCCTTTTTTCTTTTTATCACTTTCCCACGACGTGAAAAATCGTACGTGGGAATGTACAAAAAATTTAGACACAGTGCATATGCATGAAATCTGATATGCACTTGTGTCTTGTAAGAATAATATTTCGGGCGAAGAGAATAATGGTGTGTATGTATGTACACAAAAATTAGGTTTAATAAATTTAGGAATTGTATGTATATACATGCAAGAAATTTAACGGAATTCAGGTAAGATATGTATGTACCTTGTACGGCATGTAGGTAAGTATACATGCCGTGTGAACTGAATATATGGCTGATAACAAAATGCAATTTATGCTAAATTGCATTTTGTTTCAGTATGAAAATGCATTTTTAAATACATTTTAAATTGAGATTAAATTAAAATATTTTTATTTTCATGGTCATTTCTGATATACGCCAATATATTGCATAGGGCAATGTATTGGTGTATTGGTTTTATGGTTGTGGTTCGGGTCAATGGGCACCCAGGTCACAACATCCCTCCCCCCTGGGGAAAAGAAAGTTTTATGGTTTCTGGTATAAAACTTTCTTTCTCGACAGCTATGCTAAATTCTAAATATTGAGAAGAAACAGTATAATAGTTGGCTGTAAATGATTAAAAAAAAAATTATGAGATATAGTAAAACTAATAAATATGAAATAAGTGCCGTAAATTTCAAGTGCCATCAAGAAATTCAATCAATTATTTGAGAAGCTTAGACATAAGTGATCTAATGGTTTATTACCGCCGGCTGAAGATTAAATTCAAAATGATGTGCAACCATTTGTGGTACAATACATCGTGTTTAAATAAAAAACTGTTCCCAAGCTACATATCGCAGAGTGTGAAATGTATTTCGGCTGCCCAGTTACCGAGTAATGTTCTATATTTCGCAAAAAGGAAGTGGCTCACGGATGAAATTAATAAGCAATATGAATGGAGAGATAACCTTGGAATGCATTTGAAAGTAATCCATAAAGAGCTAGTGCACCACCTCCACCCACTAGAATTCAAGCTCTTATTCGATGAGGTTAATGACGACATCAGCAAGATCTCACATCAGCAGTTCACTAGACAGAAACATAAACTAGAAAGGCTAATGACTCATCGAACAGTTGATCGGCACCCACACCACCGCATAGCCGATAGTGGCTTTTGCCCAAGAGTAGTTAATATCTCTGATGAGCAGTTTACCGCCAG